>OX463860.1:8882443-9185823 GCA_949825065.1 Odontocerum albicorne | reverse complement strand
GTTCTTTCTTTATACCGTGCCGGAACACTGAGAATACTTTTGGATGAACTTAATAAATACAAAACTGACATAACAGCCCTTCAAGAGGTGAGGTGGATAGGAAAGGGAGTAATGGAAGAGCGCGACTGGACCATCTTTTACAGTTGTCATGAAAAGAATCATATATTTGGAACGGGTTTCATTGTCTCAAAGAGAGTGAAGCACCTTGTTATCGGATTTAATGCTGTGGACCATAGAATATCGCATCTGAGAATAACTGGAAAGTTCTTTAATTACAGTATAATTAATGCTCATGCCCCTACAGAGGGGAAGAGCGACATTGAGAAGGAGGAATTCTACAGTAAACTAGCAAAAACATACCAGGACTGTCCAAAACATGATATTAAAGTGGTAATTGGGGACTTTAATGCTAAGATCGGGAAAGAGTCGGTATATACCTCAATAACTGGAAAACATAGCCTGCATACTGTGACGAGTGATAATGGTTTAAGACTTGTTGATTTTGCAGCCTCTCACAACATGATAATAGGCAGTACATGCTTCCCACGAAAGAATATACACAAGGGAACGTGGAAAACCCCGGATGGAAGAAATGTCAATCAAATAGATCACCTCTTAATTGACGCCAGGCATAGATCCAACTTAATGGATACACGAACATATCGCGGAGCAAATGTAGACTCTGACCATTACTTAGTAATAGCAAAGGTTCGATGTAGGATTTCCAATGCGAAAAAACGGAGGGGTACACGTTCAACCCGGATTAATACAGACCATTTAAAAGCACCAGAAACTGCAGAACAATTCAAAACATTGATCGGTTCAAGATTGGACGATGCCGATATGAATATGAACCTGGACCAGGATGATGTCAATACACACTGGGAGACTGTTAAATCTGTAGTCACCTCCACTGCTAATGAGGTTCTGGGAAATAGGCAGGCACCACTACGAGAAGAATGGTTTGATGCTGAATGCCAACATGCTACTAATGAAAAAAATGAAGCATATCTCAGGATGCAACAACGGCATCATACACGACAAGCTGTGCTGGAGTATAAAGAGTTAAGGAGGAAAGAGAAGAAATTGCACAGAAAGAAGAAGCGTGTATACCTGGAAAACCAAATAAAGGAAGCAGAACTGTCGCATTCACAGAATAACACCAGACTTTTCTATCGTAAAATCAACAACCAACGGAAAGAGTTTAAGCCTAGAACAACTATGTGTTATGATGGTCGGGGAAATATTTTAAACGACAGGCAAAAGGTTCTGGATCGATGGGTGGAATACTTCGATGTCCTTTTGAATGGTAACCAACATGGAGCAACAAGCGGGAACCAACAAGTAGAATACGACACCACTGATGTTGATGATAATGAGCCATCCCCAACCTTGGCTGAGATTTCAATTGCCATAAAGAATCTCCATAATAACAAAGCACCTGGATGTGATAATCTACCCGCTGAGGTGTTCAAGCATGGTGGCGAGGCTCTCCACAATCATATTCACAAAATCATCTGTGACATCTGGCGCTACGAAATACTACCAAATGAGTGGAATTGTGGTATAATATGTCCCCTGCTCAAAAAAGGAGACCCCATGAGTTGCTCCAATTATAGGGGTATCACCCTTTTAAATATAGCATATAAAATACTCTCAAACATTCTTTGTAATAGATTGCAGAAATACTCCGAATGCATAATTGGAAAATACCAAACTGGATTTCGTAGGGGAAGGTCAACAATAGATCAAATATTTTCACTTAGACATATATTGGAAAAGACTGTAGAGTTCAACATTGATACATACCACCTCTTCATAGACTTTAAGGCTGCCTACGACACGGTCAATAGGACAAAACTCTATGAAGCTATGGCTGAATTTAATATTCCTGTCAAACTCATTAACCTAGTCAGGCTTACAATGTCCAACGTTGAGTGCCGTGTCAGAGTGCAAAAGGATCTGTCTGAACCCCTTAAAACATTTAATGGACTTAGACAAGGAGATGCTTTGGCGTGTACGCTGTTTAATATGGCTTTGGAAAAGGCCATTAGGGATAGCGGCATACAAACAACAGGCCATATATTCAGTAAATCTGTGCAGCTCCTGGCTTATGCAGATGACATTGACATCATAGCGAGGTCGGAACATGAACTTATAAATGCCTTCCGAGCACTAGCAGCATCAGCAAAAAACCTAGGCTTAGTAGTCAGTGAGACCAAAACAAAATATATGCCCGTAAATGGACGCCAAAACCCAATAAGTCTACAAATAGACAACTTTACCTTCCAAACCGTTTCTGAATTTGTGTATCTCGGTACCATGGTGACAAGTAAGAACGATGTTTCCACTGAAATAAATCGAAGATTAATAGCTGCAAACCGATGCTATTTTGGACTGCAGAGGTACATGAAATCACGACATCTCTCTAGAAAAACCAAAACTCTACTTTATAAAACACTCATCCGACCTGTGCTCACCTATGGCTCAGAATGTTGGACTCTAAGTAGAGTGGACATGAGGGCTCTAGGGACATTTGAGAGGAAGATTCTGCGCAAAATATATGGCCCCATTTGCAATAACGGAGAATGGCGTATCAGGTATAATCAGGAGCTGTACGGTCTGTATGGAGACCCTACCATAACACAAGAGATTTTAATTGGGAGACTCAGGTGGGCTGGACACGTGCAGCGAATGAGTGAGGAAGACATTCCGAGAGGGCTCTTGAATGGCACACCGGGGGGTCGAAGAAAGCCAGGAAGGCCGAAGCTTCGATGGCTGGATGGTGTCAATAGGGATGCGCAGCTCATTGGCATCCAGAACTGGCGAACAGCAGCACAGGACCGCCAGTCATGGAGGCGTGCTTTAAGGGAGGCCAAGACCCGACCTGGGTTGTAGAGCCATTGTTGATTGATTGATAATAATTACACTTCCCAAAAATTTTAGTAAAATTATAATTATAATTTACGCAGTCGGTAACTTTAAGCTGCGTTCAAACGAAAGGTGGGCACTGATTGGTAATGTAAATAATAATAATAGTAAAAGTACTATTTGTAGCGTTGTTTAGAGAGAAAACTGTCCTCAAGAACACTTTTATTCGAATGTTGCTAAATTAAAACAATAAACTCCCTTAAAAAGCAACCTAAATCAAAATTAAAAATGTTGTATTCTTCGGCGTGTCTCTGAATATTGGATCATGCAAATATATAAGCCATCGCTGAAAACATAAACATGATAGTGTAAAGAGAGTGAAAAAAATCTGTATGTACGAGTACGTGGAAATAAATTGATTATACAAATATTGTAAAGGAGTGGATTTTTTTTAAATCTTATATTTATAACCCGAGATTCTCGTGAGTAAGTAACATAAAGTGTTTTTTTCCAACATTGACACAAAAGTTATCGAAGACCTCATTGAAAACAAATATTTTAGTTGAATAATTTTTGCCAGTTGTTTTCAAAACAAAACTAAACAACACTTCCAGACAGTTAACAAGATCATATAAACCAACACAATAGGTTAAGTTCAGTAGGCGAACTAGAAACTCTCAAAAGATGTAACAACGTTTAAGGACTTATGTCCTTCCAAAGGCGCTTTAGTTTTCCCTAACAGCTGTGGGGCATAAAGTTTTTCCATGGCTTCTCCTTTCAAGATTATATGATACTGTAACTTAGTAAAATTACTTATTTTTTATTAATTCTAGCCGTGATCTTTTTAGGGCTTGATTTCATTGCCTCTTTTAAACAATCCACAATATAACATCTCAAGATTGACGATTACTAGAATTTTTTAAATTTCTAATTGAAAGAGAAAAACTTCTCAGCTTTTTGTATCCCTACAAAATCTTTAATGGAAATAATTGATTTTATAGTTTTATTTAAATATTTCATATCAGACCGTTTTTCTAGTAGTCGTGAATATATCATAAACGATAACTAGAAAAAAAAAATTTAGAACAGTTTCTCAGTTTCATTTACTCCAGCCAAGTTTCTGACTTAACAAATCCAAAAAAAAAAATATCATTTGAATCACATCGTTTCGTTTACTGTGGTGATGGATCACAAAAAAACTCGCCATTATTTTGGTCACTTCCTCTTAAAAATGCCTCAACGTTTTCTAAACAATCATTGCTACAAGTCCTACGTCATTTTTTATTTGTTATAATTTTTATATCTGCCCAAATATCACAGGCAGCATTGTCAGTGTTAATTATAATTTGGATAGTACAACTGTATATCATATTTGATGTCTGGTTTATTTATCTTAAATAGATACATTATTTTACTAGAATTAATTGAATTAGTGAATTAAAATGACTTATAAAATCACGTATTTGTGGTTAAATTGAGTTATATAACGGCACTATAGAAGTTATTAATTTGTTGGTATTGTTAGACTAAGAACCGTCTCAAATTATCGTATTCCTACTCAGTTTTTAACAAAATGATGCCCATACAGGTTTTTTGCAGACCATTAGATATGAAATTGTTAATTTATTGTATTAATAACAAACATAAATTCAGATGAAACATAACGTGAAATTTGAGTGAAGAAATGTTTTTACTTTAGCAGACCATGTCACGTGGTCACCCTATTGGTCCACAAGGGATGCTGTTACGGTAGGGTAGTTAAATGAATGTCATTGTTTCGCGGATTTCAATATATTCGCGCCGTGTGATGGGTATTAATGCGCGAGGCAATTAGAACAGAGAGAACAAGAGGGTAGAACGTAAAAAAGCTTTTACGAGGAGCGAGGAAATATTATTGAATAGGCGAAAATGTGGCGGTCCACAGATAAAACTACCTAAGCATTCCTTCTGTATCTCTTTCCCTCCTTCTCTTTGTTATCCCGTTCCTTAACATAATAACATTTTACACAGAGATACAAACATATAGTAGACGAAGAGAACAGAGCGCCACATTTTCCAAGTGTGACACACATCTTTCGTCTCTGCTTCATTCATATACCTTCTCATACAACTATTACGATTTTTCTGACTTTTTTCACTGTATATTTATTTTGTCCGTATTTTTTTATTCATTCGTTCCACGTGTCCAAAGAATTTCAGAGAGCACTTTTCTTCATTTTACTCAACATATAAGTTTTACGTTCACATTCATCCTAAATCAGTTCATTCCGTATTCTGTCATACATTGTCAACCCATGTATCTAAGTGCATATAATTAAAAAAAACATTCATTTGACTTTTTTCAGTCTTTTTTCACATCCACGTTTCTCTCACATACATCAAAATTGGTAATAAAATACTATTGTAGGGTATTATTTTAACAGACTTTGATACAGCTCAGTTTGAAAACATATATTTTAGTGCTCCATCTATTTTTTTTCTATCACTATTGGTATCTCTCGAAACTTTTCCATCGTCTGAAAAATGTTGCCTTAATAGCAAGTTTCTTTGACTTTCTCATTTTTTTTATAATTCGCCCATATATCGAATTGACTTTTCCTTTCCCACCTTTCTATCACCATGACTTTGGATTTCGCAACATACATTCTCAGATCTTTCTCTGAACATCTCTCAATATCAGATTCTGTAACTCATACTCTTTCCCCACAAATACTGCACTACTATCAGCATACGAAAAATAAACCATTACTATTCCATGGATTTGAGGGAACGTTACTGAAAATAAGTTTCAGAATGATTTTCAGTATATTCTAACAAAAAGTTCAACGAAAATAAAGTGGACATATTGGATAACTACCTAATCGGAGTTATCAAATTGCAATGTAATGATTGTTCATATTTTTATATTGGCAAGACGAAAAGAAATTTTGAAAAATGAGTTAAGAAACATTAAGATGCCTGAACAACAACATTTTTTTCAGAGTTCGCTAACCACCTAATTGAAAACAATCATTTTTTCGATATTAATCGTGGTTTGAGGATTCTACATATAAACCGAGGGGGATACCATCTTGACAATTTGGAAATTCTCGAAATTAAAAAATCTATAACATTATGTTTAAATATCATTAATAATCAAACCAATTTTCATAATAGCCCTCTGCTTAATATACTAGTATTTCCAATTTTAAATCTCCACCTGTCTTAAAGATTCACATTCAAATTGACATATATTTTTCCCCACCCCATTTACCATTGT
The DNA here is from genome assembly GCA_949825065.1 of Odontocerum albicorne. NCBI lineage: Eukaryota > Metazoa > Arthropoda > Insecta > Trichoptera > Odontoceridae > Odontocerum > Odontocerum albicorne. The sequence continues at coordinate 9,179,693 of OX463860.1, read as the reverse complement.
CTCACACCTCTTCCCACTTCTCTCCCCGTACCTCATATATCTTGTATTATATTATTTATACTTGTACAGAATATATTTTAACAACTTAGTTTATCTTCGCCTGACGATGAAGACGGTGATCTTCGAAACTAGTTGTGAACCTAAAATAAACCTGTGGTGAACACAAAAATATAAAATAAGTTTTTTATTTTACTTATTTTTCCTTTTATGTAAAAAATGGCCCCACAAAATGAAACTATAGTCTTTTCGAAGATTCAAGAAACTATTTAAATATTTAAAAAAATGTCATGTATAAAAATATTAAGCGTTAATACAAGAAATTAAGACACGGGGTCCGTTTCCACTCTGTTTAAATCTCAACACAATAGGAGCGCATTTCGCAGTCTGAATAAATTTCCTGAAAACCTGAAAATAGTAACGCCAACGTGAGAAGTCGACTATATGGGGAGTTTCTTATCAGATCTGTATACTCGGTCCTTCGAAGAAAAATTCAAATTTCAATAAAGCGAAAATCGTGTATTTGATATTGATAACCTTTTATTATAAGTTGGTAGGTTTTGTAATAACCTTTTCTTTCGAGATTTTACATCGATGTTTGTATTTTAAGAACCAAACAATGAATTATTATTTTAGACACGCAGTATAAATTATAATATATTTATCGAATTTAAGCGCCATTGATTCAGAAATAATCAGATTCCAATATATTATAATAATAAGTAATTTTAATTCAAAATCAATGAGTTCGATGATACTCGTAGCTTAGTTGTTATGACGTTTATTTTCCAAACTGGGGTTGTGGATTCAACACTCGTTTGTACTTAGATTTTTACAGAAGATTTTGTTCTGGTCTCTACTACAGGGTTTTTTAATTATGTTTTTGGTCGGACGGAAAGTTTATCATATGACAATGAACCTGACAGATGTTACTTTATACAGCGAAAGTGTGTGAAGTAACGTCTGTCAGTTTATAGAACAGTATCGATTCCAAGGTTTTTACCTTATCATCATGGGAACACAACCAAAACTGATGATATGATGAAAACCTCAAAATCGTGTTTGATCAAACAAATTAAAAACGATTTTATTTTTCTTTTGTCTGATTGGTTGGAAAAGGTTGCCACCTGGCAATAAGTTTGCGGGAATATTTTAATAATGAAGTTTTCAACAAGTGAATAAGAAGAGTACTGTGCTTTCTGACTTTTCTGAAAGAAAAAAAACCGTCAACTTGTCAAGAATCTGGCAGGACCGAGGTCTCGAGGACCGAGGTTCTAATATTTTTTCAGCACATGTGATGCTTATTGAGTTGGCAATGTGGATTTGAACAAATAGCCTTTTATTTCTATTAATGAGGATTGGAAAACCCAACTTTGAGTTGATATGACACGTGATCGAATATGATTGTTAGTCATCGTGTATTATTATGCATAAGCTTTACTTCAGCAAGCATACAGTTTTGACAGATAAAACTCTTATATCTGATGGCAAGGAGATCAAAGCTCCAAATTTATTGAAGCATTTTATTGGCTGAAGTTTTTCGTCACACGAGTTTTTTTTTGCATGGCGCTATTTAAGCTTTGTTTGATAGCGCTATAAGGATTAATGAAAAGCAATTTAAAAGCATGATGCAAATTCAAATTAAAAACCAGTTCAGAAGGAAATCCACTAGGAATCAAACCGGAGGCACTGCTTGCTTAGCGTGAATGCGTATCGTGAGATAATATGCGCCAACAAAATTAACATATGAAATTTTATAACCACAATTGTACCGACTCATACGAGTATATAACCTGCTCTGATATAATTGGAAAAAAAAACCACGAACCGCTTTGAACGGTGTTGAATGAAATAGTTTTTCAATATTGGATTTAATTAAGAAATATATACATATTGGGTCCTTACATGTGAAATTGGCGTTTTGTTTGGGAGGAACATAAAGTTGATTTTTTTTTAATATAATATATTTATTTAATCAAAGTATGTACCATTGCTATCTATGCACTTTTGCCATCTCATAGGTAGTTCATCGATCCCTTTACTAAAAAAACCATTCGGACGGGAATCAATAAAATCTTTGAAGTTGGTTTGGACTGCCCCATCGGAGTTGAATTTTTTCCCTTGCAAGAAGTTATCCAAATTTCGAAAAAAATAGTAATCTGTTGGGGCAAGGTCCGGAGAGTACGGTGGATGTCTTAGACATTCCAATTGAAGCTCTTCTAATTTGGTAGCCGTCTGTTGTGCAGTGTGTGGTCTAGCGTTATCATGAAGCAGCAGTGGCCTAGAGCGATTAACCAGCCTCGGTTGTTTAGCAGCTAGCTTTTCCATCATGGTTTGCAGTTGCTGACAATAGACATCTGCCGTAATCGTCTGGCCAGATTTAAGAAAGCTGTAGTGAACGACACCAGCACTAGTCCACCAAACGCTCACAAGTAACTTTTTTGGAGTCAATTTTCACTTGGGGCATGGTTTGGCTGGTTCGGCAGGGTTCAGCCATTGCGATGAGCGCTTCCGATTATCATACAGGATCCACTTTTCATCACAGGTAATGATTCGATTCAAAATCCCTTCATTATTGTGCCGGTTGAGTAATGCAACGCAGCAGTCAACGCGCGTTTGTTGATTTGCTTCACTCAATTCGTGAGGTACCCACCTTTCAAGCTTTTTCACCTTCCCAATTTGCTTCAAGTGGATTAAAACAGTTTTATCACTAACACCGCAGCCTGCAGCTAACTCGGACGTGGTTTGCGATGGATCCGCTTCCACAATAGCCTTCAATTCTTCATTATCAACTTTCTCCACGGGGCTTGTTCTGCAGGTCGAAATTTCCAGAACGAAAACGTTGGAACCAAAAACGCACTGTGTTTTCTTTTGCGGCACCGTCGCCATACACATCATTAATCCTTCGAGCCGTTTCTGCAGCACTGGTGCCACGGTGGAACTCGTACTCGTAAATAACGCGATATTTCAAGTTTTCCATTTTGTAAACTGAGTGACGCAAAGAAAAAAAACAATTGAGGAAAAAACGAATGAATTATAATTTTCGAAACACAAAAACTTGAGTAAATAGCTGTATAAATTTGAATTTGAAATTCCTAACCAAAGAGAAGATATTTGAGATCAAAGTTGCCAGTACGGCAAAACGCCGGTTTCGTATGTGGGGACCTAATATTAAATGCGACAGATACTATAGTATATTTGCATATAACATTCAATTACGGTTTTTGAACAGATCATAAAATGTATAAATAAAATAAATATAGGTATATTGATAGCAACATAGCATGTCTATATATAAATACAATCTGAAATCGAACATTTATCTTGAAATTGAAAGCAAAAAATACATTAAAGAGAGAAGCTATAAAAATGTCTGGGCTCATTTTATAGCACCCTTTTGGCCGAAATATACCCCACCAATAAAAGGTAAGTCTGGCCTCGAGGACATCAAATATTTTTCAGCTCATATCCTTGTACATGAAGATTCTTTTTCTCAGTGTTATGTCAGGTCCCCCCCAACGTTGAATATCACTTGAGAGTATATCTCTTTGTCCCCGGCAGCCCGAAAAAGATCCCCAACGCCTCTTATGCCAGTCCAATTACGTATATTGCGGAGCCAGGAAATTTGCCTCCTGCCAATACCTCTTCGGCCTTCTATTTTGCCTTGGATGATCAGGTGCAGTAATTTGTACTTTGGTCCTCTAAGTACATGACCCAAGTAGGACACCTTTAGGATTTTAATATTAGTCAGCAACTCTCTATCGACTTTGGCTCTTTGAAAAACCCTTGTGCTGCTGACCATATCCATCCAGGGTATCCGTAGCACTCTCCGGTGCATCCACATTTCGAATGCTTCCAATCAGTTCATACGACTTACTTTGAGGGTCCATGATTCTACTCCATGCAATAACACTGCCCAAACGTACCATTTGACTAACCGTTGTCGAAGTTTCAATTCCAAGGTTTTTACCTTATCATCATGGGATACGCTTCTCATTTTATTAAAAGTCGCACGAAATGATTAAAGAAAAAAGCTGATAGAAGTCTTAATATTATCAAAATAAAATCATAAATGGAAAACAATGTTCATACAAATAAACCACAATACGAATTTAAATGTAACTTACAAAAATATGACCTGAAACTGATTTTATGACGAAATCCATCTGAAAATTAATGTTACAAGGTCACTATAATCAGTTTCATACCATCATCAACGTCATCACCATATCACTACCGATTAAAGTAGGCATATAAAACATATATCCACATCTTTCTATACTGAGATACGTCTTTTGCTTCTACCATGTCCATAAACCTCGTCATAAATAATACCACATTATACTGACTTTTTACTCTTCCCACATTCTGAATTTGATTTTAACTTCTTCACCAGTTTTTATTTACTGCAGTAACTTCAGTTCTTTGTAGGATTAACATAAATATTGTTTTGGAAATAATACAATATTAATTCATTCAAATGATAGTATTCGGGAATATTTGATAACCAACTTTGATGTATGGGAGTGAAACGTTGAGTTGGGATTAGACTGTAAATTACTGAATTAAGTAAAAATGCGTGCATTGAGAAGAATATATGTGGTGACAATCTACGACAGTATACACATGAAGTAATTAGGGGATGAATGTGAGCCTAAGGCTCATGTACTGAGTAAGATAATAAAAAGTACTCTGAAATAATTTAGGCATGCAAAACGAATGAATAAAAAATACTAATAAAACCAATCCAAAAAATGATGTCAGGGGCAGATCAAGGAAAGTGTGGTTAGATTAAGTGTATTTTGACATTTTAAAAGAAGGAAATGTAAAATTCGAGAAACCGTAGCAGTCGAATAATAATGTGTGTGAATTTAAAATAGAAGAAAAATGTGTGTCGCGTTAAGAAAATGAGGCGTTCTGTTATATGTGCCTATCTTGACAGGGAAATGGCATTTTGTATGTTTTTTGGTACATGTAAAATTTTATACTAAATAATTGAATTACAAAAGAGAAGATTTGTGTCGAGATTAAAAAAATCTAGCGATATGTCATATATATTATCATGGCAGAGATGTGGCGTGATGGTATGTGTGTGCGTATATTAATTCAAGCTAAACAATAAATCAAATTAACTAGAAATCATTCTTTTTTTATTGAAGTAAAGAAACTGATTTGTAATTGTTTATAATACAGTTCCCGTAAGTACAAGGAAAATACGATTTTTATATTTTTCTGAAAGTCCTTTTTGTTAGACTGTAAGAAGTAGATATTCACAAATTAGGCTCCAGGATAACCCGTCCTTGGGGTTTCTCTCAGGTTTCAGGGTCGTTGGGTTAATCCTCCGACGCCCTTAAAATGAACGATTACAATAATCATAGATCGCCTCGGAGCTGGTTCGGCTATGGCTTCAAGGGACGTAAAATGCCCGGATGTGGGCTGATCTCGTTGGAGGGGTTTTATGGCATCTCTTTGTTCCTGAGGGAACGTCTTGAATGTAACAGAAAAAATTTAAGTGTTTTACGGAATAGGAAATAATCCAAAGATTAACTGGGAAAACCAGTAGTTATTGGTAAATTGTAGCAGGAAAAAGTAAGTAAATTGTAACAGGAAAAATAAGTAAATAAATAAAAAAACTTATTTTATATTTTCGTGTTCACCGCAGGATTATTTAAAGGTTTACAACTTGTTTCGAAGACCACCGTCTTTATCGTCAGATAGAGATAAACTTAATTATTAAAAACACATTTCCTGTACAAGTGTTAATAATATAATATAAGAGGAATGAGATAGGGGGAGAGAAGTAGGGAGAGATGTGATACAATGGAAAATTGGGCGGGGAAAAATAAAAGTGAATCTTTAGGGCAGGTCAAGTCTGGATATCCAGGGGGGGGGGTTTAAATAGGAAACATATTAGGCTGAGGGCTATTATGAAAATTGGCTACATCAAAAATATAAAAAAAGTTTTTTTATTTATTTACTTATTTTTCCTGTTACATAAAACATGGCACCACAAAGTAAAACTATAGTCTTCTCCAAGATTCAAGAAATAATAAGTAAATTGTTTGAGAAATGCAAAGAAAAACACATAAGTGTAAATGTTGTGATAGGAAAGTCATGGTGATAGAAAAGTGTGAAGGGAAAAGTAAATATGATGGCTGAGCAATGGAAGAAAAAGCTGATTACTGAATTCTACTATTTAGTTAGAATTTCTCAGATAATGGATGAAATACGAGTATCGAATAGAGTGTAGCGATTAAAAAAACAGAGTAAATGGAACAATAAAACATATATTATTATACTCGAATCAGATAGTATCAAAATCTGTTAATAATTCAAAACAGTGTTCTAGTATCTACTTTGATGTATGGAAGAGAAACGTAGACATGGGAATAGACTGAAAGGAGCTGAATAAATGCGTGCATGGAAAAGAAAACATGGGGTAATAATTTAAGATAAAACAAAATGAAGTGATAAGGGATGAATGTGAACTAAGTTGATGTAATAAGGAAGATAAAAAAGAGCACTACAAGGTGGTTTGACACATAGAATGAATGAAAATATACTATGAAATTAAATCAACAGTGAAAATGTCAACAGAACCACAAAAAAAATCATGTATACAAAAACGCTGAAACATCTAGGTTTTGTTTTAAGATTTTCCATGGATTGAATATCTTTAAAAGCAATCTTCCTTTTAAGCGTAAATTAAAGGTACTTAATCAGTAAATGAGTATACCCAGAATTCTCTCACTAGATTGTTAGATACAAACTTTATAATCCATAGCCATACAAAGGCTTCAAACTACTCAAAGAAACATCGAGAGACATACTGGGCTACACGAGAAGAAACCGCAGATACAGGGAATGGATTTTCTCTCAAACAAAGACATAATTAAGACTATAAAACGTAGGGTGGATGATACGCGTTAAATCGAAGGCATAACGTGACAGTAACCTACAGGCGATTTCGGAAGTCTTACAGAGGCACATGTGCTGAGCAGTGAATGAACAAACAAGGGTGTAAATGATTGGATTGTATCATATTTTCGTTATATTTAGTACAACCTTATTAGATAATTGTTATGTGAGAATCTCATCTAAATAACAAAAATGTGTTAAAGAGGCAAATTGAAACTCTGTTTAAAAACGTGGATACTAATGGGGATTAAATCCTCAACCCCGGGCAAGTAGACTGACGTCTTGCTTAATAGGCATGGAGTCTAACTAGGCCACGGGGGTGATGGAGGAAAATTATAATCACGATCGCGAAATATAAGTAACGGTATCACTTAAGTTTATTATTTTTGGTACTCATAACTAAGGGCTGTGATCTCTTCTGTTTATCTGAAAAACTCTACCGATGATACGATAATGATACTATAGGCAATCCTTCGCGCTTGCATATGATTGTTAGCCTTCCGGTGGCTAGACGACGCCTGTGTAAGTATTGATTTATTGCGTGCACTTCTGCAAGCACACAATCTTGATAGATCAACCCCAAAATTCCGATGGCAAAGTGATCAAAGTTTCAAGATGATCAGCAGGTAAAATTTTACTAGGCAGTTTTTTTTTTTAAATTCATTAGAATTCATGATAAGCAGCATATAAGCTGCAGAAAAACAAAAATCAGATGTAAAATGGCCCGAGAGTAAAACTAGTTCAAAAATGAATCCGCCGAGAATTGAACCTGGGGTGCTCCCTTGTTTAGCACGAACGCTAACCATAAGATAATGGGGTTGGTCGACTCGTCTCTGACGGTTCTAAATATCTTATCTTTTTAAATGTATTTATTATTTTACACTTTAATATAAATATTATACATTTGAAGGAATCATTTCTCTATAGCAATTTATTCTTATCAAATAACTTAAGTTTTGTATTTATAATTTGTATCTATATATAAAAATACAAAAATTAAAACTAAAATATAAATCTTACGAATAATAGGGATAAAAGTGGGATAGTTTTGGCTTATTAAAATGCAATCATCACGTTGTATATTTTTACTTGTTTTGATGTCAAAATGTTATTTGTTGAATTTGGGATGCGCATTATCTGGTAGACTTTTAGTTATGAAGACATAACCAAGGAATATTGACAGAATAAACGCCATAAATTGAATGGCAAATGATTAACATACTTTAAGACCACCTTAATACATAAATCCAAGTGGGGAAATTGATTTATTATAAATATTAATGTGGTCAACTGAGAGTAATTCTTAAATATAAGTTTTTTATTGCATTATAAAGCTTACATTTACAGGATTAACCCAATTATATAAAAAACTCAAATATAGTTAAATAAATAAACTAACAAGAAGTAAAAAAAAGTTAGAAATATTTGTTATCTTATTACTATTAAAAAGCTCAAAATGTTTTCTTTAAAAGTTTTCTTTTTAAATATTTATGATGTCGATATCCGAGGCTGCATTTAAAATGCACAGTCTGTGAAACAAAGGAATTTTACTAATAAAGTAAGTTCTACTTATTGCGAATCTAAATACATCAATATTTATGTAACTCGAATAGTGATCAAGGTTATAAAACCATATATTTTACGACATATTTGGATGGTGTGATACTCCCATTAGCAACTTAAATATATAAAGAGACACCCTCACACCCTCTTAACGCTTAAAAGGTACGTGGTCGCGTGGTAAGAGACTTGACTTTCGTGCGAAAGATAACCGATTCAATCCCCGTGCTGTGCTGCTCTACTCGAATGACACAGACATTTTTTCCGTCTAGTATTTGGTGGTCATTGCTGTAAGGATAGCTATGACCTCGGTCATATTCATTCTTTAAAAAAAACATGCCGGTGCGCACCGATCGTATCCCCCCATTCATAACAAAATGAATAGCACAGCTTAGCTTCCCAATTGACTTGACGTTGGAATAGCGAGAAAATGCTTGACTATGATGCCTCGAAACAACGACGACACTTAAACGGTAGTATTCCATCAAATCCAGAACAAATCTTACAGGATATATAGCCATAGGTAAAATCCACACTCACGTACAAGTAAGTGGATACATCTCAAAAATTTCTTTTGTACTTTCTCCACAATTTGAGAGTTACCAATTCCCTGCGGGCATCAATCAGCGCCAAAAAAATCTAAATTTTATTTGAGGTCGTCGACGGCGTGGATATTTCGGGTTTTTAGTTCGTCAATTTTTTTATTCACTTCGAATTTATTCAAAGGGTGTGGTTTCTTCGTAAAATATATTTTAACAGTATGATTCATCATAAAAATTCAAGAGTCGTTTGATTAATAATGATGTAATTGATTACAATAAACAAACTGGGATTAGAATATACTTTGGAAGTTTTAAAATTGCAAAAGCGTTCTTGATAAACGATGCAAGTAGTTGTTTAAGATAAATTGTTAAAATAATGAAAAGCCATTAGTAAGGTGGGTCACGTTGTTGGAGTGCGAGTGTGCAAGGAATATATATGAAGCAAGGCTCCAGCAAGGAAGCTGAACGCCAGGACATTAAATCGGATCACTTGTGTAAGAGGATGTTGACAAGAATTTGAGAGATCTGTGAACAAATTAAATTCTAGAGTTGTAAGAACGAGAACATGTTCAGTTTTTTTTTATTTCAATAGAATATATAGTGTAATTGGATTGATAGTCGACTTTCGAGGAATTCTGTTATTTGGGTAGTATTTTCTCATATTATGAAAGAGTTAAGACGGATATTGTACGTCATGTACCAATAGGAAATAAAGTCAGTGAGGCACTAAAACTTGAATCGGACAGTGTCAAGATCTGCTAAGATATAGTCCATAATACTATATTAATATCAATTTTGATGTATGGGTGGGAAATGTGGACGTGGAAAAATACTGAGATAAGCCTAGTAAATGCACGCATTAAGAAGAATGCATGTAATGACAATCTATAAAAGAATATGAAATTAAGTTATAAGATGAATGTGAACTTAATGCTAACGTGTTAAGTAAAATGAAAAAGAGTACGTTGAGATGGTTTGGACACGTGGAACGAATGAACGAAGAAATATTAATAAAACTGATATATTGTGCAAATGTGAGTAGAAGACGTGTAAGAGGAAGGCCAAAGAAAGCATAGTAGGATCAAGTGAATTATATTTTGAAAGAAGGAAACGTAGAAAGTCTGAGAATCGTAGTAGTTGTATGAAATAGTAAAAGTAGTTGTATGATGATATGCAGGGATGGCTTATGATGTGTGTTGAGATATGAAAGTATGGCACTCGGTCCTCTCTGCCTACTCTGACATCAAAATGGCGTAATGGTGTATATTGGTAGACTTCGAAGGACACTGGTTGAGTCGGTGTTATTTGGATGCCTTTTTAATGTAGATTTAGAATTGGACTGGTGGATAATAGGTGTTTACATATTGTATTGTACTTTACGACTATTTTTTGTGTAGAGTATGATTTAGCAAATTTATTGTTATGGAGCCAAATCTTTGAACCAGCCAGTAATAGCTGTATTAATGGCTTGTTCAAAGAGATCTTACGTATAAACAAATGTGGAAACCTGTTAAAATTAATTAAAGCTACAACTAGAATCGAGCTCGATTTCTCCTGTCAGAAGGCAGACATCTTATCCACGAGACCAGATAAGTCACCTGATCTTATTTATTTATGTTCGAATTTTACCACAATATTTCAGCTGGACCATGGCCAAATTAATTTATCCGTGTTTATTTGAAAATTTACGTGCGTAGGAAAAAAACGATATGGGGAATGTTACATTCTCTATTTCACATTAAGACTTTCCTATATTTACACACATTAGCCTACACACATATATAAGTATAGTGAGGTTACCAAAGTTGTACAATAATCATGATTGACTTTATAAATCCATATTTTCACTGGTATATTTATTTAATTTGTATTTTTATTCTTGAGATGCTTTTGTTAAGCGTGGTAACACAGGTGTTCACAAATAGTGATTTCTAAATAAACAAAGTTTATTTTTTTCTCTCTCAATAATAAGCTTATAAACAAAGAAGGTTAAGAACTTACAATCCACATTCTCCTTTATTATTATTCCTCCAGTTAAATTAATTAATTCCTATTAAATATTATTTAAAATGCAAGTTAACAATCTGTATATGATTGAAAAGGATACAACAGTTTATAAACTTTTAATTAAATATATAAATAGTAGTGAATATAACATGAAAAATGTGTTTCATTTATTTCATTAAAAAACTATAAACATAACACCACAAAGTGAAACACACGTGGTTTCTAAGATTCATGGGAAAAAAGGAAATAAATGTATAATTTGAAATGAGCTTCGATTAACGTTTATAAAAATAAAACCACGTAAACCAAACATTGAGAGGATAAAAGAACACTTCCTAAAGTCAATATTGATTGATGGACAAATAATTGAGGATAGATACTCGTACCTGTTATGGTTCCATAACATTCCTAAATAGACAGGTATCCAGACAGTTAAGGAGCTTTTCTATGTTATGGTTCCATAACATTCCTAAATAGACATGTATCCAGACAGTTAAGGAGCTTTTCTATGCTGCTGAAGACAGAAATACTTTATCAAGAATAATTGCTAACGTAAGAGGAACATTAATAAGAATAAAAGGGAAAAATACATTTTTTTACTGTTTAGCTCAACATAGCTTTAATTATATTAATTTCTACTAATGTTCCGTTAGTAGAATTTAATCAAATTTGATAGGGAATACTAACACGCTTACTTAAATTTGTATAAAAATATTTCGGTTTTGATATGAAAGATACTAAAATACTCTGACATTTGTTTAAGTTTGAACAATCCTATGACCTTTTATTTCAAAGAAACAGTTTTTCTGATGGGGAGCGATAAATTTCTTTATGTTTCAGCGCCAAGTGAAGTTTTTCAGAAAGAAGAAGGTCGTGAGATCAGTTGCCGGTTCTAACTTTCAGTAAAATGATTCAATTTAATTACCTGCTCATGGAAGGCATTTAGAACAAATACATTTACCCCGAAGGATACAGATGTTGACTCAGTATTCGAAATCGATATTCCTTTGTCAATCTTGTTTGAAGAATTGCTAACATCTGAATTTCTTCAAAAAACTTATTCAAAATATTAATTTATGGAAAAGAAAACTATTCTCACGTGGCCCTTATATATCAGAGTTCAATTATAAAAAAATATATATAAAAAAATTCTTTATCGACACATATATTTCGTCTCTTACATATATTCATAATATAGCTTTTACGATTTATCTTACTGTTTACTTATCGTTCTTTCAAAATATCATTGGCTTAATCCAACCATGCTTTCCTTGGTTTCCTCCTCGATGCCTTCCACACTTACTTTGTATATTTGTTTAATTAGACTTTCTAAATTCAATCGTTCCACGTTCCCAAATTATCTAAGATTGCTTTTAAAAACTTTAATATCTCTATAAAAACTCGTAAAATCAATACTGAGTTCAGATTTCCTCCGTAATACATTTACGTATTGAATGAAAAAAAAATATTAATAATAATTAATTAGCCCTTATCGGCCACATCAAAGATATTTTGTGAAAATCGGGAATAAATTCAGCAATACAATCAAACGTGTGCCAGTGTGTGACGTAGGTATATTCATTCCAAAAAAACCGCTTTGGGTGAGGAAGCGACGCTATTCACGTCTCACTCTCACTCTACTTCGGTATATGGGAACGCAATAAATTGAATCTCAGTTCGCTCGCTTCTCTCGCTTCAGTAGCTTTTGGGCATCCATTCGAGGTGGTCGCTTTGCCCGTATTGTGAACGTCGACCGATATTTTAGCAATTAAATTTCAATATTTATCACTTTTGATTTCAAATTTTATTAATTTAAGCGATTGGCAATGAATATTCTTATTTTTCCGATTTTAAATCGCTCATTTTTACATGTGCATTGAATACACAGCGCCGGAACACAGAATGAAAACGTTGATCACTTCGTGACGTATTCTGCCATATATTATAGCTTAGAAACACATTTTTTTCAAATATGGTGTATTGTCGTTGCGGGGCCTTGTAATCTAGAACCCCCTCGCTATTCCAACGTAAAGTCAGTTGGAAAGCGTAGTTGTGCTTTGAAGTTTCTTCGTTTATTTTTCTCATGTTTCAGTGAGTAAGCTGTCGCACACCAGCAAACTCAATGGTCACACCAGAGTACTAGATCCGATGGCACACCTGAAGTGGGACGATCGGAGCACATCAGCATGTTTATTTACCTTTTCTTTTAAAGAAAAGATGTGATCAAAGTCTTAGGTATTCATATACTAGATAAAGTCTAGTATTCATATTCTAGTATTCATATACTAGATAAAACGAAATAATGCTAAATAAAAAAAATCCTATGTCACTCGAAGGGAATATAACAATGTGAGGTTTGAACGAACAACCTTTCGCACGGAGGTCGTGTGTGTATTACCGCGCAGCCATGCACCTCGATATAATATAAAACACAACAACGAACTTAAAAAAAACAATCAAATATAATCATTACGTAAACATTTGAAAAGAAAAAAATACAAAAATTCTCTCACAGGCAACGAAATCATGAAATTATATAGTTAGTACATAACTTCAACTAAACAAACAATGGAAATAAATTCGTAATAATATATTTGCTAGTTAAGAGTTAATATTGAGGAAATGTCGGAAACTAACCTTCCTAAGCTCACCAAAATTTACATTAAAAATTTCCACCCCATCAGATTCGGAGTTACCCACATAATAACATATATTATATTCTAACGATTGATTAATTACTCAGAGCACCTGTCGTTATCAAATTGTAATAATTGTATCATTATTTGTCGTTATTTGGTATTAACTATCTTTTTTTTATATAGACAAGACAAAAAAAGAGAGTTATAGTATATTTGAGGTGTCTAAATTTTTTTTTTCGGAGTTCGCCAACTAGTTTATAGAAAGGCGTTTGTTTCATATCGATGGTGGTTTGCGGATTCTGCACCGAAGCCGATGAGAGGAGCAGGGTGCAGCTGAATAACTTAGAAATTCTCGAAATTAATAAAAAAAAGCTTTAAATGAAGCCTTAACATTATAAACAGCCAAGTCAAATGACTTGGCTGTATAAGTATATATCCCACTGTTTAGTATCCCACTAAAGAGTGGGATATATACTTAATATCCCACTGTTTAGTATGTTTTCCATTCGAAAACCATCTTTTTGACGCCTTCCTACTCCCTACCCTTATTAGCCACCGCTTGGCTCCTGTACATATTACAAAGAGAAGAAAATATATTTTAGACATAATTAAGTTCATGTTCACCTGACGACGAAGATGAAGGTCTTTGAAATTGTCGGTGAAAAGGAATAAAACAGTAGTTAGAAAAGGAATAAAAAAAATGTTTTTTTTTATTTTAATAAAAATTTATAACCATGACACCACAAAGTGAAAGAAAATTCCTTTTTAAGATTTAAGAAATACCTTTTTTTATTCCAGAAGGCTATTCCAAGCACAGCAGCAGCAAACGGTTTCCTGTCATGATCTTCATCCACGGCGAATCCTTCGAGTGGAACTCGGGCAACCCTTATGATGGGACGGTACTGGCGGCCTATGGGCAGATCATCGTGGTAACGCTGAACTTCAGACTGGGCATCCTGGGTAAATTGCTTCACTAAAACTTCTTCAATTCTTAACTATAACAAATAAATAGTTGTCTCCATATTTAAAATGCCGACCTAGTCCTTGTTGGTAAGACACTTGTCTTCTAGCCCAGAGATTGCGGGTTTGATTCCCGTTTGTGATTAATTTGATTAGGTTAATTATAATTTATAAGATTTTTTGGCTTTTGGAGTAATCCTGAAGCTTTGCACAGTATTCCATTGTATTTATACTACATATATTTTTCAGTTAAGTTAAAAAAGTGTATTTTTCTTTAATTTTAAAGTTTATATTTAGTTGTTGCAATCGTCATATTATTATTACATAACTTAACAAATTAAAAATATTTGTTTTTGGTTAATGTTCGTTTTTTCGAATACTATTACAATTGGATCGATCTTTGTCTGCCTCACAGTGTAAGAGATATTGGTGGTGTGTGCAGCTTTAGGAGCCACTTGAAAACAACCGTTTTAGGGGAGTCTATCAAAATTTATATTCATATATCACTACACACACTGCACTACACAAAAACTGGAATATGTTACAATTATATTGTATTGTATTACACTTTTGTTGTATACTGTATACCCTGGTGGAATTATTGCCACGTGGCAATATCTTCCAAACAACCATAAAAAGGATAAAGAGGCCGTAAGGTAAAACCAAATTGGAATCCTTTTTTAATAAATCTGGGTTTAACTGGAATCAAAACTGCAGCCTCTGAGTTAGGAGACAAGCGTCATACTAACTAGGCTATAGAGGTCGTATATTATCACATTTCGCAAGATCAACAAAGGTTTCTTTGTAGTTCTTCATCACTTGTAAGTAATTGGCGGTTTCCTTATCAAATATATTTTTCTTAACACATGTAAATGCGATGAAGTTTCTTGTCTAATGACCACAGCGTTCCTATTCTTAAGCTCTACTTTTTTGTGATATTTTTAATCTGTCAATAACAATGGATTGGAATCCTGTATAAGGGCGACTTTGAGAAGAATCTGGTTTCTACAAGGCGCCGTTATTATAATTATATAACCCATTTATTTTAAAAAGGTGTCAGTCTTGTTTTCACTTCAGATCTCTCTATCATATTTTTTAATGGACATTAGAGATTGTCAATTGAAAATTAATTCCCTCTAGAATGTATTGTATGTAATAAAATCCGAATACACTATTTATACTCGTACGAGTATCCGAGCTAAATATTTTGAAAACATGAAAGAAAATTTTTCAACCCACTACACCATTGTCATATTTTATGTTAAACATTTTTTATACCTTAAAATAAATACGTTTTTAAAATGAATACTTTTTTCTATAAATTTATGTAAAAATTTGAAAAGCAAAAAGTTCAAAGAATTTTTACATCTTTCAGATAGAATTTATTTTAAAAAAAAAATACCTACGTAAAACACGTTTACAAAATAAACACACATTTGATTTAATGTATAGGCTAAAACTGTATTGATTGACCTTTTACTTGTAGTATATGAACTTAAAGCTGATGTGTTCAGAAAAATAACGAAGAAAATCTGAACTTTTTTGGGCATCTAAGACGAAAAAATGAAGAAAAACTAACAAAACAAATATTAAGTATATATAATAGATGGGGAAGAAGCATAGGTTATGTCACGTCAGTACGTTTCCCTCCCTCAGGCAGAGAAGGAATTAATGTGATTGTATGCATGAACAATTTTTGAAAATTTATTTATGGATGAGTATTGTTAAGGAGCTGTGTAAAACAAAATCAACGGGGTACGTATAATAATGAATGTGTTTGATGACAACGGTGTTCGTATAATAATGAATGTGTTTGATGACAACGGTGTTCGTATAATAATGAATGTGTTTGATGACAACGGGGTACGTATAATAATGAATGGGCTTGATGACAACGGGGTACGTATAATAATGAATGTGTTTGATGACAACGGGGTACGTATAATATTGAATGTGTTTGATGACAATGGGGTACGTATAATAATTAATGTGTTTGATGACAACGGGGTACGTATAATAATGAATGTGTTTGATGACAACGGGGTAGGTATAATAATGAATGTTTTTGATGACAACGGGGTACGTATACTAATGAACTTTAGGTTGATGTTTTGAGTAAGAATAAGAAGAGCTTTCTAAAATGGTTTGGGTATCTAGAACGTATTAGTGAATTAAGACTAACCAAACTATGTACTCGTATAGTGCAAATATGAATGAAAGGCGTGGTTGAGGAAGACCAAAAGAACTATTGTTGAACAATGGAATAATATTAAAAAAAAAAAAAAAAGGAAATTATAAAATGATTGAGAAAAAAGATAAGTCGAAGTAATGCATAAGAAAGTGTATAGATGTAGAAGAAGCATATGACGTGTGTTGATACAGTAAAGTCTGGCACTCTATTTTATCTGCCTACTTCCATAGGGAAATGGCGCGATAGTTTGTATGAATGTATAATATTAAAAAAATATATATCAGCACTAGGTCGTCTGTCGACACAAGAAGATTAATTATTTTTAGTCATAGATTTAAGTCAAACTTTGATCAACATTTTTTAAAATTTAGGTTTCATGAAGCCCAGCATATCAGAGCACACAATCGGGAACTTTGGTCTCTTAGACCAGATCGCAGCACTGCAATGGGTCAAGGACAACATCGCTGTGTTTCGCGGAGACCCCAAAGCAGTCACCCTTGCTGGTCATGGAACCGGAGCTGCCTGCATTAACTTCCTCATGGTGTCACCCGTAGCTAATGGTAAGTCGAACTATCTTTCACATTCTTCTATCTCTTCGGCCATATTTCATGGAAATATGTTTTAATGGGACCTAAGTTAAAACCAGACTGGAATCCTTTTTTTTTTTAATCTGGGTTCCAGCGGGGATTGAACTCACAACCTCCTGATTGGCAGGCAAGCGTCTTATTCCCAGACCACGGAGGTCGTCTGTGTTTTATTATATTATCTGTGTTTGTTGTCTCATCATGTATTATTTTAAGTGAGCCCATATTTAAATCATTTATTCAACGCTTTACAGTCTTTTTCCATGAATAATGTATACGGATCGATCCTGTGGACACAAAAAATAGACAAAGGAACAATTTGAATAACTGCGATAGGTTGGTACAATAAGAACTAAATAAGATTTCGAAGAACAATTGAGCACTTCAAATAAATAAGTAACGACGAAATATGCGGGGCTTTGGATACGTTTTAGAGAAAATTAAGATATTGAATGAATTTCAGCATTAATAACGATGATGATGGTTCATTATAACAAAAATATTTATGGTTAATATTTTCATTATCTGATAAATTTGAAATTAGCAAGTATTAACATTCATAATTTTATTTGATATTTCAAAACTAGAAGGTAATGTTTTGTAATTAAACCATACACAAACAAATTATGGAATATTAATAACAAAGGATCAGAGGGGTTGGTTTAATTTAAAATTTCATTGAAAAATAGAAGCTGTGCAACATGTCAGGGTGATATACAAACGGTAAAGCACATTAGTCAGGAAAACAAGTCACTCATGTGCCATAAACCTTGTTTATTATTATGATGTTAATTATGATTTTATGACTCCCCAAAAAGCGATATTAAATGTTACCCAAACCAGCGTTAAGGCTGTTTTTTCAGGACATGACATTGTTCTTGGAAAGAAAGCAAAAAAATGCCATTTTCTCTACATTTTTGTAGTTTATTTAACATTTTAGGTCACAAACACTTCTGAATAATACAAAATGTATCATAAAAGTGTTTTGTACGAGAATGATTTATTTGTGTATGATATTAATGTAAGGTCAACACTTTTAAAAAAGTAAGACTTTATAAATATGTCTGTAAAAACACATCTTTTACTACTTTGTACGATAATCATACTCAATAGCAAGTGGTTACAATGGATGTATCGAGCAACCATCCCATGTGAAAGTTCCAATCTGGTAAAAGAGTTTATCACGTAACAATACCCAAGCTCTAGATGTGTGATAGTATATTATCACGTGCGAGTTAGTACTTAATAAATGTACCTGTGAAAACATAAACATTGCTTGTTTGCTCAATAATCATATTTACTAGCTAGTGCTTGCAATGGATGGATCGAGCAACCATCCCATGGAAAGATCCCAATCTGGTATAAGAGTTTATCTGGTAACAGTATGCCTAAGCTCTAGATATGTTAGTGTTATTATGTTTTCACGTGCGGGATATTACTTAATAAATGTCTGTGAAAACATATGCTACTTTGCTTGATAATCATACTTCCTAGCAAGTGGTTGCAACGGATGGATCGAGTAACCATCCCATCTGGTAAAAGAGATTTTCTGGTAACAATACATATAAGCCCTAGATGTGTGATATTGTTATTTTATTTTCACGTGCGGGCTAGTATTGCCAACGCATGTGACGACGAACCGCAAGTTCTATTCCTGCTCAAGTGGTTTTCGATAAATGAGGTCAGATACAATGTTGTCTCTCACGTTGTTTAAAATATTTGAATTACCAATTAGAATAAGTTAAAGGGATGAATACGAATGTAAAACATTCAATATAATTTTATAATTTTTTTCATCGACTTTCTCAGACAAATTCATATTAATCGCCAATATGAAGATATTGTTCAGGTAATCACGGTTGATATCAATGTTAGGAAGAATTTAGTGAAAACTCTTGTCTGAAGTGTGCTGCTGTATGGCTGCGAAACGTAGACCATCAGCCAGAGCGAGTTCGGGCGTCTGACTGCCTTTGAGATGTGGTGCTACAGGCGCATGGCCAGGGTCCATTGGTCAGATCACATCCGAAACGACGAGGTATTGAGCGGGGTTGGAGAAACAAGGCAACTCCTAAATAGAGTTGCCCAACAACGATCCAGTTTGATAGGCCATAACATCAGGCACCCAGGCCTGCTCCTTACCATCGTCGAGGGAATAATTGAGGGAAAAAACCATAGAGGCCGCCCTAGATATAGTTACATGGACCGGGTGATCCGGGATGTGCGCTGTGGCAGCTACCAGGAGATGAAGAGACTGGCGGATGACAGAGATGAGTGGAGGGATCGAGTGCTTAGTGCAGACCAATCCTAGGATTGTAACCCAGAAAAAAATCACGGTTAGTTTAATGAATTAGAACGTTACCAGAGGTTCATCTGGTTGGTTGTCAAAGTTTTATGCAAATCATATACATAATACTTCCAACACAGAAGGTTTTAATAATCTTCTAGCTTGAATACTATCATATACCTGCTCAGTTTTTACTTTTTTCCCCATGGATATATAAAAATAATGGAAGACTACCGTTTCTATTTCCAACTATCCTTGTATAAGGAGGACATTTACTAGAGGAACCATGAGTTCTTCTTCAAGAACGTTTTTAAACATTTCTGTAAAATTTATTGCAGTTTTGTATCGTCTTTTTTTAAGTTTTAATTTGTTTTTTTTTATAAACACGTCTCCTATATATGAGTTTATCAATCTTTACGTGGAGGAAAAATTATTTAAAAAAATGTTCCAATCCAGTTTTTTCTTAAGACCACTTTAACTCATTTTTAGTGCCTGAAAAAGATAACTATAAATTAATTATATTTTTATAACATCATGCTCTTATTTTACAACTCTCGATCAAGGGATATTATTTTGGACAACTGAAATATTTGTTACGTAAATGTTAAATTAAAATTTACTTTGTCATTCCAATAATAACACGTGATTCTACCTCCTTTTTCGAGGCTCTCTTACAATAAAGAATTGTATAAAGTTAAACTTTGATAAATTGTTAGTAACAAAAAAACTTTATAAAAATCTATTTGTTACAGAAAATGTATCAATTTAAATATAAACGATAGCAGAATCAATTGATAAAGCAATGTAATACGTTAGTGTGGTAAGTGTTTTAGTTTTGAAATATATAAATATAGGAATAAAAAAAGTATAAACCTTGAGTATTTATAGCTTTGAACGCTTGTCTTTCTTTACTTGACTGGCCCAACTTGATCTATCCACCTTTTATATATTGTGATCACCCTACTAATATTTTTAGGGTGTTGCCAACATATAAACCTTAACTATTGTATTTGTGTTGCCAACATATAAACCTTAACTATTCTTTTATTACTGGGTGATTATGCAAGCAAAAGTAATGCCATGTAGGAAACGGAAAGAAAACTGCTAGAACTAATGATGCTGACTTGCATCGCTTGCAGTACAAATACTATGTGAAATCATTAGTTTCC
Organism: Odontocerum albicorne; assembly: GCA_949825065.1. Taxonomy (NCBI): domain Eukaryota; kingdom Metazoa; phylum Arthropoda; class Insecta; order Trichoptera; family Odontoceridae; genus Odontocerum; species Odontocerum albicorne. The sequence continues at coordinate 9,158,842 of OX463860.1, read as the reverse complement.
TGAAATACAGTGCTTGTCAACCTAAGATCCATATAATGATTCAAAGGGATTTATGAATGAACGTTACGACGGTTCATAAGCATTATTTTTCTCAATTATTTTATTGAGAAATATTTCAAAAACAATGTCTTATATCAAAAAGTCTATCAAAGTTTGTAGAATTTTATGAGTAATTTCGAAAATGACAATCAAAAAAAATTAAGAATGGTAATGTACAATATAAGATGTATCTAAATTAATTTTTTTTTTGTATATTGTGACTATAAATAAGTTACTTATTTTAAACAACAAAATTTTTATTTTCGCATATATATCAAGGGTGACGCTCGGTGTCGTTTAGTGAGGGCTGCCTGTCTAGAGACGGTCATATATTGTATTAATAACTGTGTATACTGTTATTTTTTTGTTTTTATATATTGTAGTTTCGACTTGTGTACTTGCATACTTATATGATATTTAAATTGTTTCATTGTGTAAATGTATATTTTTATTAAGTTTTAACGTATGGTTATTGTTTTAAAGTCATTAATTTTTAATAAAGATTATCTTTGTAGTAAAATACAGTACTATTTTCTTTTTTAAATATGGTAATGACCATTTTATCGTAAACGAAACAAATACGTAAGGTAAAAAAATAAACAACAACGAATATGGTTTTGTGATATATAATATAATGCAATGATTGTTATTGTAATAAAAAGAAGATAAAATGATTGTTTTTTTTTAAAACAAAAACAACCTTGGAAAGGAAATTCTAAGAATAATAACAATTTATATTTTCCTATGCTACCCATCACTTGTTTTTATAGACTTTACCAATGACTTCTTTTTTTAGTATCATGAAAAATGTTCAAACACGTTAAATAAGTATGTATTAATTTATAAATAAATATTTCTCTTAAGTTCTATAACTTGTTCGTCCTTACTGTTTTTATAAATATATTTTGATTGATAATTTTAATCAATAACGATCCCCGTGGCGTAGATATGAAGACTTGTTCGAGCTCGATTCCCGATAATACCCAACAAAATGTTGTAAAGAGTTGATCTGGTAACAAAACTAGCAAACACAATAAATATGGAAGTATTATTATCTTTTACCGTGAGGGATAGTATTCCAAACACACTCAAAGCCGAATCAAGAATGCTGTTTCTGCTTCAGCAATTCTAAGCCCTTATGCTTGATTATAGAGGTCAAAGATAATATTGTCCTAATTATAAGTTCAGATATGCTGAAGGATTACCACACAAATGTATACATATATACCATTACGCCATGCCTCTGTCGGGGTAGGCAGAGAAGACGGTGCTACAGATTTTTTCTAACACTAAGTACATATTTCGCTTCTTCTACTTCCATAAACCTTCTCCCACAGCTTATATGAATTCTGTAACATTTTTTGTTTCTTTCCTTCAAAATAAGTGCTGGAAAAGGATGTTACGAATTTCATGGACTCCAAGGTGGAGTAATGCCTCCATTCTCGAATATTTGAGAATCACCAAAAGATGGTCAACAATATGTCATCGACGAGTCCTCCGACTCTTTGGGCACATTGATCATGGCCAAGGAGACAGTTAGGAGAGGGTTGTGGTTACTGGATGCTTTAAAAGACGATGCACAATAGGAAGAATCTCAATGCGTTGGACTGGTCAAGTGAGAGACAAAAATTGACTACCCTATTACGACAAACTTGACTACCGGTACTAAAATATTGTTGTGGCTCTTAGCAGATTTGGATACTTTGCAGTTTGACTTTACATGTTTAGTTCCCCATTTACTTTGTTTCTTATCGCTACACGCCGGTCGATATCTTGTAATTTTTACACTATCTGAGACAACACTACACAAAAAAAAATCTTAACTTATTACTCCAACCTTCCATTGTTCGCCCATATCATATATAACGTTTAGACGTCGTTGCTGCGCTTTGTAGAAAAGGATACCCTCGCCATTCCAACGTCAATTCAGTTAAAAAGCAAAGGTGAGCCGTGGATTTAACGTTTCTTTCTTTTTTTTTCTCCTCTGTAAGTGTGTGAGCTGTTGCACATCAGCAAACTCACCGGCCACACCAGTGCACTTGATCTGATGGCACACCTGAAGTGAGACGATCGGAGCACACCGACAAGTTTTAATCCTTTTTTTTTTAATAATAGATATGATTGAAAACATAGCTATCCTTATACTAAGTGGAAACAATGCATGTATCATTCAAAGGGAGTACCACAACGTGGGGTTTGAACCGTCGAACCTCCGTACGGAAATTTACTAAAAACCACTTTAAAAATATTTATTTGTTATTAAATGGTCAAAATCTGTAAACAAAAATTAAATGGATTTTTTACCTTAAACATGTTGAGAAACGCTGCTTCAATTGTGAATGCAATCCATGTTGCAGCACTGTATGCCCCTAATTGCGCGTTTTATTCTCAAAGAATTATATGATTGTTTTTTAATGGCCATTAAGAAAAATATTCATTGTTTAAGAAAAATATCTTACATCTTGTCGTGTACCCCACGACTGAGGGTCATTAACTATCCGGTACATCTGCTCATGAGGGTTATCCATCTCTCCTTATTTTGGTCCTCATGGAGGGCCACGGTCATAGATATAACTACTGCGTTCATCGGGCTGGTAGTATACCTCTATCTTATCGTCTCACCAATCTGCCTGTAAGCTCTAGGCTTTGCAAATTAGTTTCTCCTCTGACAGCTGCATGGCCAAAGAACGTACATAACCTGAACCTTTAGCTGTTGAATGGTGGATACATTACTCTCATACGCACCCGCATTGGTAGATCAACATAAAACCCACTAAGATGAATGATAGGCACAGACGATCTTTCACTAGGCATATGTGATGGCATTCAATCAATATCGCGCTTGATGGTTTGTCAACTGTGCCCCGTTAGCTGATTGGAACAAGACCTGCTGGAGTATATTAAAACAACAATGCCACCATAGTTGTATATTTCTTGACTGATAATATTTGAGTAAACCACTTAGATGTATAAGTTTACAGGATGAATAAGTTAAAGTGTCGAGGGACACATACCACGTCGGCCGCGTCTATCGAATGGTCAGGCTATTTGACAGTTAAAATTTGATAACTCTACCCTCAGTAATATGCCAACTAGAGTCGACAAAAGACTTCATGTTTCGTTGTATTTTGAAATATTAAAAATTTAATATATCAGTTACTAATTTTTTTTCAAAAGAGGAAAAAAGCCCGGCAAAAATTAAAGGATTTTTAGATGGCACTGGACTTTACCTTGTTTTAAAAAAAACTTGATAACCACGTTGTATTTAATTTGTGTCATTGCATAATATAACGAAACACGTGTATTCTATTGGCTAGTTGATGTACTACTGAAGGTAGGAAAATTACCCTTTTACTCTAACATCGTCTACAATTGTTACATGCTTTTCAGATTGGAAAATTTTGAACCCATGGGTAGATCTAGCGTTGTTGATACGATTAGAATGAAATGAATACATTTTAGCCTAACTACTACCGTTCCCTTTCTTGTATATATTACAATAAAAAAAACAGGCAATTTAATTCATCTTCACCTGATGAGGAAGACGAAGAGGTTTGAAAGCGTTGGTGAATACAAAATAAAAAAAGTAAATATTGTAGAAGCGTTCAATTTATTTTATTAAAAATTATAACATGTATTAATTTAAAAAAAAACAAGCAAACTTACGAGCAAGATAGAGGTATATAAGGAAACGATAGCAAACTGTCATATTTACTGTTACCTTCAGCAATTGCATATTTACGGATAAAAGCCCCCTGCACCATCCCACAAAAAAATTTCTTAACTGCCTTTTGCAAGCATGTTTCTTTGAATTAAAGATTTCGTAAATCCAGCGCGCTCTGAAATGTCTTCTTGGTTATATGTTGTCACATAAATATGTAAACGAGTGCTTGCTTACTGTTCTTATAAAAAAACTATTTAAATAAATGTACATTAAGATATTAAAACACTTTAAATAAATGTACATTAAGAGATTAAATTAAAATATAAGTAAAACTCAAATAAATTTTGAAAGTTACGAATCGTTATTTTTTTACTTGGCCACACAATATTTTTTTCTTATAAAGTAAAAAATCAAAACGAAGGCAAACTCATTGATTCGTACACAGTAAAACTTCATTTAATGGGCCTCATCAAAAATTTTCAATTTTTCTTTCTCAAACAACCTTAGAACGCTGAAAGAATATATATATATTTTTCTAACAACAAAAGAAAAAGTTTTTGATACTTGACGCGTATCTCAGGGCTTCCGGCTGTAAAATGCTTTTGTACAGAAATATTGCTAAGAGCGGAAAAGAAATTTACCAACATTTTCAATTTCCCGATAAATTACTATCCATTGGAAAACGACGCGCAAACTTCTGGAAACTGCCATTTTTGACACGAATCTACAATACGAGAAAATATAAAAATTTCGACATTAAATTAGATATTGACGACGGTATAATAAAAGGAAATTGCGAGCAATTTTCAATGAGAAATAAAATACGATATTTTCTTTTCTTTAACGTCATCATCATCATTACCATTATCACTTGGACGACATATATGGCTAGTTGGTAAGACGCTTGTCTCCTAATCCGAGTTTTGCAGATTTAAAAAAAAACTGCAGTCAGGTTTCACTTAAAGCTCTTAAATATTTATCTTGTTGGTTGGAAGAGATTGTCACAAGGCCACATGTCCATCGAGCTGTTCTGTAGACAACAAAATTATTTATCATACAATACAATACTCTTTTGAGGTACTTTGAACACCTTAGTCGAAGATTATTTTCATTTTTACTAGGCCACGAAGGTCGCTGAATATAAATATATACTGTTCAGTTCAGTTCAGTCCGATCCCATCTCCACCCACTCTGTTAAAGTCGCCTCCAGCACGATCTACACTAGAAGTTCGAGATCTTCATTATATTTTTTATGAGCGCGACGACACATAGTGACGATGAAGGAATTGCCCAAAGGATCTCCATCTCTGGTAGCGATATTCCTGAGTGTGAAAAGAATAGTAGTGACGACGGACTTAATACATGGTCCAACATCACGAGAAAAGAGAAATGACTCGTCAAGCTAACTTTTTTTATAAAGTGACTTAAGGCCTGAAGTTCAAACAGCCTAGCAATTGGCCCGTACTTTCAAAGAAAATTTCAAATGCAATAAAGGTATCCTTTGACACCACAAATATATACAATTACCATCACGCCATGTCCCTAATAAGGTAGATAATGAGAACATATCTCTTATTTTTTTCCTGGCATACATCTTCGCTTAAGCCACGTCCATATGCCTTGTCATGCAAACCATCCTTTTAAAAAGGCCTTTAACTCTGAGTCGAAGACAAATATCTTTCCAACTAGGCCACAACTATTGTCGAATACAAATATGTGTATTATACCATCACGCCATATTCTAAATAGGGGGGGGGGGGGCAGAAATACTAGCTCATCACATTATATCCTGCCACTAATCTCCTGCTTCCGTCACATTCATACACCTCTTCATACAAAAACTGCTAATACAAAAGTATTTCACTCTTCCCTCTTTCAGTATTTGACTGGTTTATTCGTGGCATATTTTCCTATAAACTTATGAAATATATAAATTAATAATGAGCGATAAACGTATATTTTGAAAGCAAGATCTGGCAATATGTCTTCTCTTCCTTCCGCTATAAGGGAACGACATAATGGTATGTATGTTTATATCTATATTACAAAGTTTAATATATTTTGTAATGGCACCAAAAAGTGAAGCTGGTGTTATTTTTTAAATAGATGAAAATATTAAATTTGAATGATGTAAAGATAAATGGGGTATAAGCTGGAACGAATAAATCGAGTTCCTTTTATAAAAGTCAATTTAATGCAGGGACGTGCATGATTCATTACCTCGCTTACATATTATATAACGCAGTGGTAAACCAACAACTTTAAATTTTTTTTTCTTTAAATAATTGTACGGTCTTTTTTCAACAATAAAAAATTGTAAGAGCAACATAAAAAAAATATAATTTAGAGTGCGTATGAATATACAACCAATGTGTTGCAAAAAGCATAACCATTAACATGAATAAAAATATCAGAAAAGCGTATATAACTGCATACTTTCTACTATAAATATAATTCAAGCTTACAACAGGCCAGGATTCAGGAAGCCCAGTGCCGTTACATACAAATAATTAATCTGGGTGAAAAAAAGTAAAAACAAAAGTTATGTTGGTTAGTTTCTTTCATGAGACTGAAGTCCATCACCATCCCGCTTTATTGATCTAGATATACATAATAGAGCTCCACTTCTATCTCTCCAGGCACACATCACAGACAATCTCAGTGCCTTGTTGGTAAGACGCTTGCCTCTGAACCAGAGGGTTGTGGGCTCAATTTTTTTAAATGGATTCTAGTCGGCCTTTTACTATAGATCTATATAAGATATTTATGGTCAATCGAGACTGAATGCATACGGGAATAAGCCAACCTGGTTTTACTGAATACAACGAAGGTGTCATACACTACAATACACTTGTCACCTCAGCCAGTTTTCAGCAAAGGGTACATTAATTGTGAATTTTTACTTCTTCAATAGTTGGGTGATTTATAATTATAGAAATAAAATATTAAAAAGATCTTCTTCTTCCTCTTGGTCTAGGTCGTATGACCTGTTTGTGACGATGGGCTGTCATGGGATGATGACGTCCAGCTGGCCTTCTATCTTTTCGGCGGCCTTCCTGGTAATCTTCTGCTGCTAGGGTTTTCCTTCTTAGCAATTTTCGCAAGTCTCATATCTTCCATGCTCCATATGATCCTTCCAGAAGCACCTTCTGCTTATTCCTCACCTCACTATGTCTTCAACACCACAGACATACTTTATTGTCTCATTTCTGATCCGATCTCTAAGAGCTCTGCCTGCGATGGAGCGTAGGTTTCTCATTTCCGCCACTCTGAGAAGATTTTTTTGTCATGTTGGTATCGGCTCTCACTTCTATCCCATATGTCATGACGTCTAAAAAAATAATTAGGAATGATTTTTTTTACTAACACAAGGTTACTGTTGTGAGATTTTAGGATAATAGTGTAATTTAGGATAATTGGTAAAAATATTTTGTTATATTCTTATTCCTTACCAAAATTAAAAAATTTACGCCATAACACCATTTTTTGTCTTAGTTATTCAACAAATATAAACTAAAATTTCTAAAATTGTCAAGATGACTTAACATAGTTTGTAAGACCAGAAATCCAATTTCGTTTAAAAAAGTTCCAGTTTGACTTTAATTGAAGGCTTCTATGCCCGAACAACGGACCATCGTTAGATGTATGAAGCGATCCAGTTGTATCCAATAGACAGAAACAGGCCTGTAAGAAGACCAAAGGCACGCTGAGTAGACGAGATACGTAGACAAATAGCGATCACGTTGCAGCAATGCGCGAAGGATTCGATTTCTTAGTAATAACATAGAGAGGCTTACATCCTGCACAGTGGATGTACGAGTATGTAGGCTGATGATGAGTATAATATACCAATTTTATTATTAAACGTATCATATTGTATAACTCTTATACAGTGAAACCTCGCAATTCTTTACTTTTCATAGTTTTATAATATTTCTACGTCATTGTACAATAATTATTCACATTCCTATAACCTCATTTACTTATATACCTTATTAATGCGTCTCTACTTTACCCGGGTGTCATCTCCAATAGGTCTAACTTCAAGAGTCTGATTAGTTGAACTTTTTTATTCTCAGTAATCATCGCACCCCCGCCCCCATTGAGTAACCCCTATTTCCCATGAAAGGGCGCCTCGTTAAGGGGATGAAGCATTTAATGTCAGCTATTAGGCCCTTCGCAGAAAGGGTGTTACAGTATCACGTATCGCACGTGGAGTGACTGTAAAAACACTTTTATAAAGGAACAAGAGCGATTGCTTCTACGTTTGTCTTTTTTGAGTTCTTGTCAAATTGTCTTATTTAGGATTTTGATGAGAATTGATGAGTTGTTAACAGAGAAATTAAAATACAATCTAAGGCACTGTTGGTTGCAAAGTATTCGTTTTTACTAGAGAGGTTTTGGATTCGTTTCCCAATGGTGCGATTAAAAATAAGTGTAGTATTGTTAAGTTCTACGCTAATATCATATTAGTATCTCTAACACGTACGACGACGGAGAACAAATTACGCTTTGATGAAAGTTAGAATAATGTTACAGAATACAACATTCTCTACCAATAGAACCCCCTGTCCAAACCATGTGAGAGTGCACTTCATTGGTTTACTTAATACATTGTGCTTAAGTTTACATTCAACCCTAATCACTTCATTTCAACTTTGTCATACATTGTCACAGTTTTTTTTTCTCAGTGTACGCATTTCCTAAAGTATTTCATTTATTAAATTTTTTCTCACTTTTTTTTATTCCCATTCATTAAAGTTGGTACTAAAATAGTGTTGTAGACTTACCAGATGTTGAAACTGTCTTGTTTAAGTATAAATGTTAAGTGCCCCATTGACTTTGTTTCCTATCTCTATACGCCGTTTGATATCTCTCTTAACTCTTCCATCATCTGAGAGAGAAAAAACTGAGGAAGTTTTTAAAATTATTAGTACAAAAATTATAAATTTTATCATTAATACTTAGTTCTTTGATCAAAGATCTCCATCGTTGATGTGTTACAAAAAACAATTTAGAACACTGAATCTCCCATTAGTAACAAAGCGTTATTTCCTGGTTTTTCATGATTTTTTTTTCTAACTGCCTTTTTCCTCTCCTGAAGAACGATGACTTTTTTTTATTTCTGTTGCTTGTTTTTATTGTTTTGATATCGCTGTTTATTTCTCTATGTCAATAACATAAATTAGAACTTCTCCCCTTCACTCAATTCTTAATAAAACAATTGTATAGTTGGCTAGAACAGATTGCCAATTTTACATGAATCCGCCATACCTGTATTGTATATTATACAATGAAATGTTATGTAAATAAATAAATGGATGTCACTTGTAACACATAAGTTAAAAATGAAAGTTCATTTTAATGTAAACCAACACTTAGGATAGGTGATTCACTAAGTTTTCCTAAAATTTTAATACGATATCCATTATGTAAGTCCAAAAGGCATTTGAAGACTGCTCACACTCTAAAATGCTTAATACATGATACAATATTTCTTCAATGAATCATATATGTAGTCGTCGTCGTCGTTGCCGGGCCTCTCACAGTCAAGAAACCCCTCGCCATTCCAACAACAATCTTGAACCGTTCTTCAACGTGGATCATGTGATCTTCTGTGAGAAAAGAGCCCGATTCTAGATGCGTACTCCCTCCCGCAAATGTCACATACATGTGGACCCTGCTGAGCCACCTGGCCATGCTGACGCGTGTTCGCAGCGCGTTGACAGTTTCTCACACGTCTAGCCGTTAAGATATCATCAGTTCGAGAGCATACAGCTCTCCACCCCTCACGGTCCAAGCCACCTGCTCCCAGTCCTCAGGCGCCTCGCACAAAGTATGTTAAGCAGCTCTCCCAGATTGTCCTTATAGTGCTTCTTCTGCCCACCAACTTTTCGCTTGTCCACCACTTTCCCGTACAAAACGCGTTTTGGGAGTCTATGATCGCCCATGCGTATCACATGCCCGGTCCACCGCAATTTCGCCTTTACTGCCATATCTTCTATAGGTTTACAGTTGGAACGTTGCATGACCGAAACATTTGTGACATGATTACTCCAGTGGATCTAAAGAATTTGGCGAAGGAAACGCTGGTGGAACATTTCAATGTGGAACATTTGAATGTGCCTTCTGTAAGGAACCCAAGTCTCAGACCCACAGATAAGTGTGGGGAGGACAAAAAACTTGTAGACTAATATCTTTGTACAATTATCCCTTCCCTTACGGTGATAAAAATAATACGCATGCTCCGGTGTTGGGTAGTGAGTACGCAATAAAAAATTAGCGATTTTAAATCTGAAAAATAAGAACATTCATAGATAATCCCCTTAATTAATTATAATTGAAGTTAAAAATTATAATAATTCAGATTTATTTGCTGAAAACATTAAAAACCCATCTGACACCGCTCACAGAACGGGCGTACGTCTAACCTATTTGCAAGCTTAGAAGCTACTAGCGGCGCGGAATGTCAGTCGCATACCCCGGCGCTTACGCTTATGCTTGCGGCGTTGAGACAATTCATCTCCTCGCAATTCAGTCTAGTATGCAAGAGTGAGATGCGAATGTAGTGTCACGCTTCCCGCATACTATTCACCTATCGTCAAGACGAGGCACTCGCAGCGTTTAAATGCGAATTTGTTTTCGATCTTTACAAAACACCTCGATGTTGTCGATAAATTCTGATTATTATTAATATTATTTTTTAAATCAATGCGTAAATATATTATGGAGGAATGCCTAAAATCTTAACCTTGTATTTATTATATGTATAGAGATATTGATGGTTATTAGAAGCAACGTGTAGAAGATACCCAACACAGGGAAGGAAAGGTTATAGTGGATGTATATTTAGTACAATTACAGCGGATGCAAAAAAGTTGCTTGACACAAAACTCCTACAACGGATTTAAATTTATGTTTGCATTATATTCAATTCCAATAACAATAACTCCTGCATTAACATGTGTTATAGTCTCCATAAAAATAGAACCTTAATAACAATTGCGTAATAGACGTCATTAAGTGCTTTGTAAAAAGGTTTTACATATTTCCAGATATCATTCATTACCTTATTAAGTTAAAAAGTTTTAAAATTTGTTGATAATTATTAAACATATAAGTGTTTACTTACTACTTATGTAATACACATTTTGATGAGATTAAATAAAAAATGGAACCTTCTGAAGTCACGTAATATTAAACAGATTTCAATATTGTTAACCGCGTTAAAACGAAATGGTGGGATTACTGTATTACAAATTCTGATTTCACAAATCCTGAAAGTAAAATCAGTTCAGGCGTGAACCTACCGGAACTGTAACGCGACTGTTGAAAAGATTTAGACATGATCATATTTAAATGTAAGCACTTGAAACAATGGAATTAACGGAAAATTTAACTAAGCTCTCAGATCAGCCCCTGATTCTCAAGAAACGTCAGTCACAACATTCCGCTATCTACCTTGAGCCTGATATTTAAATATGTAATCAATATATGTAAGTTAACTGATAGCAAAACACGAAATATTCATATATATCCTGAAAATATTGTACATATATATAATATTTAAAGAAAATAAAAAAAAAACGTTTTAGAGAGAGATCAAAAAGTCTGGGCCCATCTCATAAAATCCTCTTCGGCGTCTTTACTAATAAAGTTTGAGTTTGGTCGTGAGGATATCAGATTTATTCAGCCCACAACTTTGTACGCATAAAATATAATACAAAAAAAATTCACTACATAAGCATTTAATGCAATAATAAACACAATCAATATTTAGGACATTTATTAAAAATACAAATTTTTCTTATTTTAGACCTGTTGGCCTGTTATGGTCCTGCAAAATTGTTTCCCTCTTGTGAAGTCAACTGCCAGGTGTATTTTCGTCTTTTGGGAGGTCGTCCTGGAGGTCTGCTTGCTTGGGAGATATTTTCCCTGGCCATTCTTACGGTTCTTGGTTCCACGATTCTGGATACGTGTTCATTCCAGAACCTTCTTCTCTGTCGTCCCCATCTGACAATATTCTCAACTTCGCACATCCTTTGGATTTCTGTGTTTCGTACTCTATCACGAAGGGTTTTGCCAGCGATACTCCTGAGTACCTTCATTTCGCTGGTTCGAAGGAGATTTTTGGTTCTGACAGTGTCGGCTCTAGACTCTATGCTGTATGTCATTTTGGGGCAGACACATGTCTTGTGTATCTTCACCTTGCTTTGGATGTTCATATTCTTGTTTTTCCATATAGTGTTCTTTAGACATCCGGAAATAGCTGCGGCTTTTTGTGATTGTTCAAGCACTTCGCCATAGAGGTCATTATTGCACATTATGCTAGCACCCAAGTATTTAAATTTTGTTACTTGTTCAATTAGTGTGTCGTTGATCGCTATACTGCATCCAACTTGCTCTCTAACTAGAGTCATGCATTTAGTCTTGCTAATGGAGATAGACATATTGTATTTTTTGGAAACAGTGTGGAATCGATGCAACATTTGTTGCAGGTCTTCGTCTGATTCGGCTATGATGGTGGCATCGTCATTCAAATTCACACATACTAATTCACTGTAGCGTAAAGAGAGAAAATACGCTAAAACAAAAGATTAATTTGACAGCACCAGTTAAACATGTTTATTTACACACTAAGGACAACAGATTTCTTAAAAAAAACTCAGTGAAAAAATTAATTAAAATATAAGAAAGCTTGATTCGAGTACTTTTGGTAAACAACATAATTTTTTTTCACTTCTACAACATATCTAAATTGGCGATTAGGATATATTGAAGAGAGTGGATAAAAGGCGGTATCGTCTTAATCAAACCTTCAATAGGCCATGAACTCGCAGTTCGTTAACACACGTGTAGGCAACATGACGACACTTGCATTATAACAAGGCAAACTTTTTATCATATACCATGCTAGTGCCCTTTTTAATATTTTTTTTCGAGTACCATCGAAAACTTAACCCGATATCCCCTGACAAAAGTATAACATCTTTTTACTAAGGAGGCCACGAGTGTTGACAAAGTTTTCCCTGGTTATAACAGAAAAATATAAAATCGAGCATTTTATTCATGATATCACATTTATGCGAGACACGGATTGAGATAAACAAAAACGTATCATATTCTCACATATTCATGCATATCACAGTAAGAATGTTGTAAAGTTTACTTCCGTTTATTTTGTTTATGTTTGTTGGTCGACTTCAAAAACTTTGAGAGCCATTTGCTTTTAAATATTTAGCTAACATCTTTGCTTTGACATTTGATGTATAACATATTTGAATTTTAAATTATTTCAGATGTATCGTAAAGCATCGTTTTTGAATACGAACATTAAAATTTATACGCTATTGAAGCAAACAAATAATACCAATACAAAGATTTAGCAAATTTATTTCTCGAGAGGGCTTGAATAATCACCACGTTTCATACGCCTTGTTCTTAACAATCCCATTATCTTGACACGTTTCCTTTGACACCTTATCCAAATATTCTCAGAATATCCAAGAATAAAAGAAGCCTTGAATTTATTTCCAATAATACTTTTATCTTTTTAACACTATATTCTTTATAATAAGAAACATTACAGTACCTATGAGTTTATTTTATTACCTGACGTTAAAAGGATAAACTAAAATTGACTGATATGTATTTTTAAAGACGTTATGAACAAAATTAAGTATAACCAACTGTAATATATTCCTTCAAAAACTGCTTATGATTTATCTGTTTAACGGGCTGAGACAAGGTGATAGACTGGCGAGTCTCCTTTTTAATGTTTTATTAAATAAGAAAAGGCTCTGCGTCTTTCCAATCACAAATACGTATTGTCTTTCCTATCGCGTCTTTCCAAAAACATATTGTTTATTGGCTTTCCCAATAAACGTTATTTTTTAACGTAGTCCTTCATACTGTCCAAGCAGTCAGACTCTGGAACCAGTTACGAACTCACGTTAAACTCACTCCGTCATTGAAAAACTCGTGATTTCCAGTCAGTAATACGAGTATAATATGTTTCGTTCGTATTTTTTTTTCCTCTCTACCATTTTTTCCATTTTCCTTCGATTGGCGATTTCTCATTTTTACTATGCACATTATTTATGAATTTTTTACAGGTGGATAAGAATTGTAACATTTTTTGCAACCATGTAACTTTTGTTATTTACTGTTATTTGATTGGTTGGAAAAAGTTTCCATCTGGCAATAAGTCTGCATGGTTGTATTACAATGAAGTGTTAAATAATTATAAAGACGCCACGGTTATAATAAGTAGGCCATATATAATGAGTCTGTGCAACTTTTGGCAAATGCTGATAATATGGACGTAATGACAAGATTAGATCAAATATTTAGGCAGGTTTTTCTGGCATTTACACGTTTCAAGTTTTTTTGCTTATCGTAATTTCACCGAAGAGCACATGAAAGCATATAGTTCTATTGAGAACGTTAACTATATTTGTGGTATTGAAGATAATATGTGTAACTTAAAATTTACAAGTGCGACAACTTAACAGCTTTAAAATGTGCATTGTTTCAGGTCTTTTCCACCGAGCCATTCTCATGTCAGGTAGTGCACTATCTGACTGGGCACTCACTTCCAACCCTTTACAGTTCACTGTCCAAGCGGCACAGAGCCTCAATTGCCCGTTGACTGCTGATGATCTGGCTGAGTGTTTAAGAAAAAAGAGGTAACGATTCAAGATTTCACAGTACTATGATTTTCAATGTTTAAATGTTAAATATTTCAGCTTATAAATATGCAAATCTATTAAGTCTCGTATTATTTCAGACTTTCAGAGATCATGGCAGTCCGAGTTTCAGCCCCCAGGTTCATGACCCCATTTGGCCCAATAATTGACGGCTCTGTAATCCCCAACGAGCCTGCTAGGGTCATGGGGGTGTACAAAGATCTATTCAGCAAGTAAGTTAATAGATGGTTTATTAAAATTATTTTACTAAACTTTGGATCATATTATAAAAAAATTATATTCGTTGGTATATTTATAAGATATTAAACTTATTCTTCACAATATACGTTGATGATTGGATATATTTTTGAAAAAAAAAAAGAAAAGAATCATGCTATATATCAAATACTTCTTTATTTATTGCTCATTGGTATATACTTATTCGTAAACGGCAATCTCTTTTAGCCACAATCAAACAGGTTGAGACAGTTTTATGACCAATGTGGTTTAATTGGTAAAATGCTTGTTTTATAACCCGAAGGTTCCGGGTTTGATTCCCGCAATAAAACAGTTTTTATTTTATTTTCAAGAGTTTGATTTTCACTTCAAGCTTCTTTTACATATTTCTGGTTAGTTGAAAGAGATTGCCGCATAACGCAGTAGATTGTACTGTTTACAAATACAGTATAATTTAATATAATGCAACATTGAAAGCATGACTTGCGAAAGGCTAACATAACAAATATTTGATATATGATATGTCTCAAATGAACGGAAATTGAAGAAAATGTATACCAAGAGGAGGGGAACGAGAAAGTGGAATACATTGTATTGTATTACAATATTATTGCACTTTCGTTTGACGGTGAACTTTCGTTGTATACAATACAACTTGGTTCGCTTATTGCCATGTGACGATCTCTTCTAACCAACTAGAAAGACGTTTAAGAGGTCTTAAATGAAAACCAGGCTAAAATTCTTTTAAACAAAATCTGGATTTCTGTGAGATTTGCAGCCGCAGCCTCCGAGCTGGAAGACAAGCGTCTTTCTAAATAGGTTACGGAGGTCATAATTTTAACTTAAGGAAAGCTTAGAAGTTTGACAAACAGGAAAAATGTATGAATATGAACATATGGAGAGCCACGCGTATGGAGCTTTTTTTTTTTCTCAGCCTTTCTCAAAACTGATATGACGAAATGTTGTAAATGTCATAAATAAGCTTATCTTGGATAAGTTAAATTTGTTAAATTCATAACATATTTTACAAAAATATAAAATATTTATTAAGATGGATGTGTACTTACGATTATTTTCTGATGCATGGTAAGACTTGGGGACAGAAATTCGGAAGAAAAATAAAGAAAAATTAGGTTGAGTGGGTATTTCAATTATCTCTTGAACATGATTACGTGCAATTCTGATAACTCTTGGAAGTTCGTTCCACAGTTGAACAGTCCGTTCATTCTATACTGAAAGATGTGTCAAGTTAGGTGTGATGTTTTGATATACAAAGGATCTTCCCAATGTCAAGACAATATTCTTTTAGGATATGTATCCTAGAGGGAGAGATGATGATGATTTGTTGATAAATAAAACACGTTTTCGATCGCAATGCGGAAAGAGAGAGATTTATTTGATAGACGTAGGTATTTATATCATTTTTGAATGTGTGCGGGAATGCACTCGCGATATGCCGCCGTCCCGTTTCTGCACTCGCAAAACGATTAATGTTGTGTGTAGGTATCATTCAAATACGGAACTGGCGAGACAGGTGTGGTGCGTTCTCGCTCTAGTATGGAATGCGCTCCGCATCGGCTATGAGTTGAATGACCGGACTTTGTACTTGTTTGTTTTGCATTATGACTAAGGAATGCAAAGGTCATTTCATCGGTCATTGACCGCGTGTGCGACCGCCACATTATCATAGAAAGTGGAATTTTTCGCGAAGGAAGATGGAAATAATTCGTTTTGGGCACATCCTAGTAAGAATTAATTTGTTAGAAATATGACAGAGAAAGTTATGAAGATTAATTAGTATATCGACAGCATCATCATCATTATAACCATAACGCCATGTCTTTATTGGTAAAATGAGAAAAAACAGATCACCACTCACGCAATGGTGCATGTTTTTGGCTTGACATGTCCATATACCGTGCCATGCATGCTCTCGTATTATAGAAGTGTTTCAATGTTCTCTCTATCAGGATTTTGTTCATATGGTCATGTCACGTTTTTCTAAGTCTAATTAAGTGTAATACACCATCCATGCTCCATGGATTACTTCCATGGCCTAGTTGGTAAGACGCTTGTCTCTCAAACCGGCGGTTGCGGGTTCGATTCCCGCTGGAACCCAGATTTTTTAAAAAGAACTCCAGTCTGATTTTCACTTAAGGCCTCATTGAACTCTTTCTGGATGGTTGGAAGATATTGACGCGTGACAATAAGCCTGCCAAATTGTACTGTATACAACGAAAATGTAATACATAAGAATACAATACATGCCATTCGTGCATTTTTTTTTGTAAATTATGCAACATTTTAATTTATTTTATCAAACACTGTTTATTCCATTTTTTGTAACAAGTCAAGGCTTTCACCTCATCATCAAGGGAATACAATCCAAACTGATGTTTGTGCTCTGTATTTGATAAAACAAATTTCAATGTCTTTAATCCTCTACAATGTTAATGCCTTAACTGTAAATGAAGAGATAAACTCATAAACCACATAACAACAATATTTAGATTTTTTTATGGAAAAACAGTCTATCAACATGCGTCAATATATATCCATAAATGGCATATAATATGTAAATTCAAACTAAAAGTGATTCTGTTTTACAACCAAAGATGTCACTGGGCACATCTTCACAAGCAGTTTACTCAAATACCGCACAGTTTTTTTTCTTATAACTCTTTACGTATTTTTTGGCTCTTGAGTGGTTTATGAGTTTTACTTTTCAAATATAAAATTGAACATTCGTAATTTTTTTCCGTGGCCTAACAATCTCAATTCTACTTTCTTCATCTTGCATCATTATTTCCTAATGTTCTCATTCCTTATTTCGTTCTGCTTTTCACACATTTTACTCAACGCTCTCATTTCTGCCACATTTATCTTACTTTCACCACTTTAATCAAAATATATTAAAAAAAACAAATCGCTATCAGCCACGAGGTTGTGTATTCTATACAGGCAATAAAATGTCTTGGTTATTTATTCATCTTACCATGTTGGCACAAGCTATTTGGATAACTGCTAGTATATTTTCTTTAGTATTACTAGCATCAATGATGAAAATAAAGTCGAAAATTTCCAAAAGGAACTCCATTCAGCTTTACATCGATTTATCATCGGACTCCGATGTAGTGGGGTCAAAAAATACGGTTGCTTTGTTTGATTTTTTCCTCGAAAGTATTTTAACATACTTGAAACTAATTGATATATTAACACTCTAGGCGTTAAGTCACTTTGTAAGTACATTTAAGTCAGTTTCCTTCTTCCAAAACTCAAGGGTATCGTCACTGGAGGAGTCCTTTTGGGCTGTTACTTCTTCTCTAGTAAGTAAAGGTGCAAAAGAGAATTTCGATCTTCGAGTGTTGATTGCGCTAGATGGGGACATATTTTGTCTCCCATTACGGCGTGGACAATGATGACAGAATATGGAATTAACCAATAAGAGATGATTGTGAACTTAAGGCTGATGTGTTGAGTAAAATCACTTTGAAAATGTTTGGTCATGTAGAACGAATGAAAGTATCATCCTGTCGTGTAGCTCATGACTTAGAATCGTGACTCCTATGATATTCTGTGACAACTCATCTTTATCTAACCCTGCACTCTGCGGTTTAAAGGGTAGTTGTTAAGAGTAGTTAAATTGTGTCTCTAACTTGGTCAGTTCATATAATTGGGATTATTTATTTTGTATGTCGTCCTTCCACGCTTCCAGTAATCACAAAACCAATCCAAGCTGCCTCCTTGGCCACAGGCAATGTGCACAAAGAATTTTTTATTCACTTTGCACTGATTTATCCTGTTACACAAAGAGGGTTTGCTTCTATTGTTAGCTTATTCGTTAGGAAGAATATCAGCCAGAATTCTTCTCATACTGCTGGGCGGTACCGAGAATATATCAACAGTGTCATTCAGTTGGTTCAATATCTCTATACCACGCGTGACTGAGTGTTTAGCCATGATATTCGTCCTGTAAGTTGGTATATAGAACAGAGGGGGATTCCTCGCACGGCCATATTTATTAGGTACATATAAATTTAGTGCTTCTAGAATCGCGGGACAGTTAAAGCAACCTTTAAAAACCTTAAGTAGGAATATCGCAATGGATTCTTGCCTTCTTGTTTCGAAGCTTTCATAGTTTAACACCGTGAGAAGTTTTTATATTTGGGCTGATGAGGAGCCAAAACTATGGATGCATATTCTAATTTGGTTTTTATTAGATAATTATGTAAGTTTCGAAGGATACCGGTATTCTATTGATATTGAAAGACTTGTTGAAGGCATATGTTTGACAATCTGTCAGTGGTTGTTTGAGAATAGAAGCATTTGTTTGCATTGCTGTAAGAAGTCCAACAAAAGTAAGGTTAAATCAAATGAACGATATTTTTAAAGACGGGAATGTATAAAGTTAGATAAATCGTAGGAGTTGCATGAGAAAGGATATGGATGTAGAAGATGTGTGTCGAGGTAAGAGTCCTTCGCTTTGTCCTTATTGTCTACCGCAACAGGGAAATTGTGTTATGGTATGTATTTAATGTTATAATATAAATCTACAAAAGTTAATCGGCTGAATAACACTACTGGTTTAGTTTGACCGATCAAAGTAATTGACGGTTCCTTTCACCAATGACGATTTTTATATTACATGTTTGCCACAGGTATGAGCTACTCTACGGCTGCACAGAGCTGGAGAGCTACCATCTGCTGGAAGCTGTAGCCCTTGCCCATGGTATGCTGGAGAACGAGAGGGATGCACTCCTCAGGCTTTACACCCAAGCCAGATTTGAGTTCAGACCAGATCTTGCCATGGTTGCAACATTAAAAGAGTATGTAATCTAAAAGTATTTCATTACTTCAAATAAACTAAATAACAACACTTCATCGAGATATCAAATTTAAGGATTCGGAGGCAAATTTTGAAGTTTGAAATTCAACTTCACCTACAAACGACTACAAATACGCCCTAAAGATGGATACTGCAACGTTTTCGAAAAGTCGATATCATTAGATAAATCACATTGTACCACACTCCAAAAGACCTAATACAAGTGTGCGTGGTCCAACAAATAATGGAGTTGAACAATAAGTAAAATTGGTAAAAGTAATTACCTCATTCAAAAAATTATTATTCAATATACTTTGGGATATTTCGGTAAAAATAATGTATATTTGTGTTGGCTAATGACGAACGTTACCGATATAATAGTTTGAATAAATGGATTAGTGGAAACGACAACAAGCTGGTGATATTGCAAGGTTCGAGGATCAACTATGGCAAGCATTGTCATCAAATGATGTCTCTGCAATAACAGAAGATTAAGAAAATACAAGGAAACCCGTTACAATGATGAAATATTTTAGAACAAAGGAGTTTGCTGACTGAGGATTGATAAATACTGAAAGGTTATGTAAAGGATTTTATTCTACTATGAATAGACAACGTCTTATACTGATTTTGAATGAAATATAATATTTTGAAGACTAAATTTCATCCCATATTTCTAATTTTTTTTCACATACTACAAAAATATTTCAATCGACCCATTATTCTTCCTTCTTTTAACATTTTCTGTCGTGTGACGTGTAACTAGTACATATTGCTTCTAAAAACCTTAATATCTCTATAAATATAATATAATAAATACTGGGTTCAGATTTTAGGTGTTCCGCCGTAATACATTTACGCATTGAATGAAAAAATAATATTAATAATACTTAGCCCTTATCGGCCACATCAGAGATATTTTGTGAAAATCGGGAATAAATTCACCGATACAATCAAACGTGTGCCAGTGTATGATGTAGGAATATTCATTCTGAAAACCGCTATGGGTGAGGAAGCGACACTATTCACGTTCTATTTCAAGCGACACTATTCACTATTCACGTATTCACTACTCTACTTCGGGAACGCAAGAAATGGATCTTCATGAATAATATGGTTTAAGCGGTCTTCATCAAAGTCCGCTGGTCGTCCGGAACGTTCCATGTCTTTCAGGTCGAAATAACTGTCTTTGAAACGCAAAAACCATCGACGAGCTGTCATTCTATTCATAGCATCTTCACCGTACACTTCGCAATTATCGCGAGCAGCTTTGACAGCTTTATTTCCTCAATTCAACGCAAACAGAAGGAGGTGTCGAAAATGCTCACTTTCGTCTACTTGACATTACGTTTTGAAGGCTTGTAATCAAATAAAATAATATATGTAACGTAAAAGCAAACACAATATCTTGTAGAGCAGAACATTTTGTTTCGAATGACGTATAACCTTTACCATTTTGTTTTACTTTTGGTGTTCATTTTGAAATTGGAAAAAATAGGACACAACTTATGTTAACACCCAATACATAAGTAAAAACTTCCTACGTATGCTTTAAAGTTCAAGATGTTACTCCACTGTGAAATATTTCATCAATGTATTAATCTTTTTACTTCAGGTACAGTTTTAGTCATTAAAACCTGCAGTAGACTGCAATAGAGTCTTCTTTCATGTAAATATACGATTACTTTTATTTACTTATACGCTGTTCATAATGTAATCGATAAGAGGGTAAATGCACTAATAAACTAGTCTTCCAAACTCTGTAATAATTTAACCTTTAGCGTGTTTTTTTTTTGTTTCCAGGTACAGCTCATTCGATCTGGAGCCTGGCAAGTCTGCAGCTGACTCTCATAGAGACTCTCTGCTGAACATCTTGAGTGATGCCAGAGTGACTGCGCCCATAGTGCAGACGGCCAACTTCCATTCCAGGGCCAATAACGGATCGTACTTCTATGTCTTCGGGCACAACTCCAGGGCAGGGGAATATGCTGCTGTAAGATAACATTTATTTTGATGTTTATGTCATACAGTTTTGACTGATAAGTAGGATTAGAATCTTCGATTGAAATGAAAATCGCTGGTTCAGCCCCGCACTTTGGTATTCTTTTGCGGATGACACATGCCTTTATTCTGTCAAGACTTCCGTTATATATATTCTTGAAAAAAATAATATTTTATTGATTTTATTTTTTAACTACGGACATAAATTTAATTAAATTTCATTGTACGAGTATCGTAAATATATATTGTATTGTGTATTAAAATACTTAACAAAAACGTATGCTAGAACTAACTAGAAAAATTCTGAATGATATGAAAGAAAACATACTGATAATTGCTGCAGGTTAAATGGCACGTGGGACGAAAATGTATTACAGAATATAAAATTAAGTTATTAGGGGAAAATGTGGACTTAAGATATGTTAAGTTAATTCAAGAAAACATTATGAAATGGTTTGGGCATGTCGAACAAATAAATGAAGAAATTCTAAAAAAAACAATATAAAGGGCAAATGCGAGTAGAAGGCGTAGTAACAGAGGAATACAAAGGAAATTATGGTTGGAATAAGTTAATTGTATTTTGAAAGAAGGAAATTAAAAAAAATCACAAAAGTTGTTGAACTTGTATGTTATAAGAAAGTGTCTGGATGTCGGAAGAGGCGAAAAATATGTTTCTTGATAGGAAAGTCTGATGCTCTCTTATTTTAGCCTATCCCGATAGAGAAACGGCATGATGGTATGTATGTAAGTTAATCTTTCTTCATTCAATCGTTGCAGATGCCCAAACCATCTAAGAGTACTCATCGTTAGCTTACTTAACACATCAGTCTTAAATTCACATTTACACTTAATTACTGCATTTCTTATTCCCCCCCCCATGTATTCTTCTCGGTATATGCATTTTTTATTGTCACCCCGTGTATTCTTCTCGGTCTATGCATTTCTTATTGTCACCTCATGTATTCTTCTCGGTCTATGCATTTCTTATTGTCACCCCATGTATTCTTCTCGGTCTATGCATTTTTATTGTCACCCCATGTATTCTTCTCGGTCTATGCATTTCTTATTGTCACCCCATGTATTCTTCTCGGTCTATGCATTTCTCATTGTCACCCTACGTATTCTTCTTGGTCTATGCATTTCTCATTGTCACCCCACGTATTCTTCTTGGTCTATGCATTTCTCATTGTCACCCCATGAATTCTTCTCGGTCTATGCATTTCTTATTGTCACTCCATGTATTATTCTCGGTCTATGCATTTCTCATTGTCACCCCATGTATTCTTCTCGGTCTATGCATTTCTTATTGTCACCCCATGTATTCTTCTCGGTCTATGGATTCCCATAGAATTTATTCGGCTCCTTTCAGTCTTTTCTCGCTTCAAAGTTTCACTCCTATACATCAAAGTTGATAATGAGATAAAATACTGTTTTGGACCTTATTATCTAAACAAATTATGATACCGCCCGGTTTAAAAGTGTTATGCAGTTCAGGAAGAAAATATGTTGTTGAGGTTTTTGTACGGTATAATATTTTAGCTGTATACATTAAAATCTAGTGAGTTTATGGGTATACGGCAATCTCTTTCAAACAACCAGAAAAGGTTTGAATGAGCATAAATTAACCAGACTAAAACCCTTCTTAGAAATGAATGGTTGAATTAAAATAGGCACTAAGTACCAAAAAAAAAACAAAAAAAAATATGCAGTTTCATTATATATGACATATAGAACGAAACTGCATACTTAGTTTTTTTTTGGTACTTAGTGCCTATTTTAATTCAACCATTCAAATATAGATACCAACAGGAAGCGAAACTGCAATCACTGTGTTGGAGACAGGCATCTTGCCAGGTAGATCACGCTGGCATTTTTAATTTAAATATGATTCTTAAAGCGTGTTTAGTGAGGGTGCAAGTATATTCTTCTATTTGAAAACTTGCACTTGACTGCATTAAAGTACTTGAAAATTAATAAAACTAGTAATATTTTTAGATTTTCTAAAAAATACAATGTATTTCAGCTAACGAAAAGTGTAAATGGAGAAGAGCTACCATATATGTTTGGAGTCCCACTGGGAGCTGCAGGAAACCACTTTAAGGAGGTGTATAGTCCAGAGGAGAGGCTATTCAGTGAGATCATCATGACCTACTGGAGCAACTTTGCCAGAACTGGGTAAGCTTTGAATTGTCTCTTAGTCTATAAAGTTTATATCTCCCTTCCTTATATACCCCAGAAATTGCTAGTTCTCGAAATCTGTACTTATTGCTAGTTCTCGAAATCTGTACTCATCGTGTTTGTAGATTTATTGAATTATATTATATTGGGTTAGAATTTTAGTGTTTATAGTACAACCTGGCGGATTTGTTGATATATGAAAAACTCATTAAATTAACCAGAAATATGGTACTAATACCGTGAATGAAAACTACACTGGAACTTACATAAAAAAAACGGTCAACAACGGAAATCTGACGCACAACCCCTAAGCTGGAAAACAGGCATCATGCCAACAAGACTACGGGGTGGCCGTTTACATTATTTAATGTATATTTAAAATTAATTATTTTTTGGAGTCATTAAGTGACTTAAAATCACAAAAAGATGCCTTTAATTTATTGTAACATACGTTTATATGTACCATACGGCTTTTTTGCTGACTGAGAATTTTGCCAGATGACAAGTTATTGTACAATAAAGAGACTGGTGATCCAAGGAAAAAAAGAGAGTTCTGATCACGGGGCAAATCGCCAACGCGATAAACAGACATCGTAAGAAATACAACCAACAAATCATTCTAAGTTGAAATGCTGGTGTAGCATTATTTCTGCACTACGGTCAAATAGCTCGCAAGATCAAGTTCAATGGTCACGATTTTTTTCGTAAAAAGTATAACAAACTATTGTAGAAAAAGAACTTCTCTAAAGATTATTTGCAACAAAAAATAAAAAGGAAAATATGTCGTGCAATCTAGACATTTCTGTTAATCTATAATTGATTAAATAATAATTATGATACCAGCAAAATTGCAAGTTTTTGTACCGTGCCTTTCGCAAATGTTCTAAGTCACCTCCTGTGTAGTCATACAACTAATTATCAGCTCCGATGATTTTTCTGACTTTTATTTTGCTTTCTTTCAAAATAAATATCATAAGATCCAGCTTTACTTTTCTTGATCTTCCTCTACTACAATTTTTACTTACATTCACACTGTATATTTGTTTTGTTAGTGTTTTTATATTTATTCCTATCAAGTGTTCAAACTATCTCAGAGAGCTCTCCTTCATTTTCCTTGTTACATCAGTCTTCAAATCATATTTTCCCATACCACACCTAACAGTCCCATTTGCACTGTATATATTTTGTTTTGTTATTATTTCTTCATTCATTACTTTTTCATGTCCAAACTATCTTAAAGAGCTCTTCTTCACCTTTCTAACAACATATGACATCAGTCTTAAGATCATATTTTTCCTTTATCACTTAATTTCGTTTTCTTTAATACATTGTCGCCTTATGTATTATTTTGAGTGCGCGCATTATCATATCTTAAATTTTCAATCAATTTAATAATTTAAGTTGAGTGAGTTCAGGAAATGTTAAAATGAGATTCAAAGAACAAACCTGAAAAGTACAGAAAACTTGTGTTTGGTTTTTAAAGCACAATTGTATCATATTTATGCAATCGATCACTAAACGTGCAGGTAATAAAATGTTTTATGTACAATTAATGTAAAAAAGCTTAAGGTATTTTTGTTTTATTTTGCAGTGAATTTTTGGTGTAAATGGTCTCTGAGACCAAGATATAGCTATTTATTCATATTAAATTTAAAAAAAGTAGTACTTTTTTACTTAGACACTTTATTAAGTATTCGAATGGTCAGTTTTTTCCTCTATGGCAATCTTTTTGAAAAAAACCAAACACGAGTTACACACACCAGTATTGTTTTTTGGTTGAAAGGTTACAACGTTATTAACCCTGAGAGATCGGCGCACTGCTATAGCAGTGGAAGAAATTTGTTCTACCCATGTATTCTGAATGAATATCATTCATTTAGAATACAAGGGTACATATTCTAAAATATATTTATGTTGTAAAAATATATTTTTTTTGTTTTTTTGTTGTTTAAAATAAATATTTATCACGAACGTCCGAATCGTAAATATATCTCAGCACTAGATAGACAATTATATTTTTTTCTCGTAGCGCTCTCAGGGTTAAAAAGGAAACAAAAAATAAAATAAAGAAAAAAAAACAATATTAGTAAAATGTCCCTTAAGACTATGAAAAAAGAAAGAAGATGTAAATGTCACTTAATACTATAAATAGATAAATAAAATGGAAAAAGACAGTAAAATATGAGCTCTCAGATACAAATTTGGTCATTTAAGAGATATGTAATCAATTTTAAGTCGCTGTTTAAAGCAATCCAACGTAGCTAACTAGTCTTAAGGCAGTCGGTAACTTTAAGTTAATGAAGCAATCTAATAGTGTTTCAGTTAAGATTTTTATGTTAAAACCTTTTCTGATTTACAGGAATCCAAACTTTCCACGAAAAAGTTCTTTTCTTAGTCTTGGACCAAAAGACTGGAACAAATATGATATTGACTGGCCAAAATACAACACTGAAAACCAGTCTTTTATTCACTTGGGTAAGTCAATTAGTAAACTAATACGACGCTAAAATTCACTCTTTCATTAATTTAGGTAAATCATTTGACAAATTAGTATATTACTTAAAACCAGTCTTAACTTCTCCTGGGCAAATACACTTATAAATTAATACACATTTACAAACATAATTTATTTACATGGGTAAGATAAACAATAAATTATTACATTAGTGACAATGAGTCTTTACATATCTTAGAAAAGTTAACTGATACACAAATGCTCCACTGACATCAAACGACCTCCGTACTCAAATATTTGACTTCAAATCGAAGGTTACTATTTTGATTCCCGATATTACCCGAAAATAATTCAAAGGGTTTGCCTGGTGACACTTCTCATGCGCATATGGCCTGGCCTAGTTTTATTGTATCTTCTTTGTATTGCCAAAACTTGTTTGACGAACTTCGAGTTCCGTGCCTACGCCAGAGGTTCTAAGCCTTAGAACTACATTTATGGGGCTCCGAAAATGCTTTTCAATACATTGTAATTTGAATATGTTGATATGAAATCACAAAAGGCCGCAGTTATTTCTGGATGTTTAAAGAACTATTAAAATTATCAGAATTTAAACTATTACAATTATCAGAATCAAGTTTGACTCGAATAGCTCAGCGGTTAAAAAGAAAAAAGAACACAGATCTCTTTGGTCTCAGGATTCGACCAGTAATAACACAATAATTACTCACAGTACATCAGAGGAAAGGTAACAATAATGAAACAGTTACAATGTAGATAAAAACTATTTATTTTCACTACCGGATGAAATTATTCAGGTAGGACTAGTTTGAATTTGAATAAGGTTTTTGATTCTATTAGTTACACTTGAAGAGTTTAACTTTAAATGATTAATATCCTTTACAAAAGAGGTTGTCTCTAACGATCGCTTTGGAAGCGTCGTAAAACCAAAAAAAACAGGGTAATGCAAAATTTGAAATCACCAAAAGAATAACAAATAAGATAGAATCACAATACCTTTAAAAAAATTTTGACGTAATTGTTCGTTGTAATGATGCAACCGGTTTCATTGATGTCTGCACACCACTGGAAACGTATTCTAGGAGCTGTGACTGAGGATCTAGTTCGTGGCGTCACCGAAGCGACTCTTTCCTACAATCTCTCTGACAAACGCGTATGAGAGCTCGTTGATGGATTCGAAGAACGTAAAGTTATCCCGGAATATGACGCAATCTGCACGTGGCGTTTTTCGTAGAGAAAAAATCTTGGTGATGAAATGGATTCTTGTTGTCTAAATTAAACAATGAAGTAATGATGTACTCGCTCTCTGGATTTCCATTTTACAAAGAATATTATTCAATAATCTTTCTTTGTTCTATTACACTAGAGGCTAGAACTGGTCTCGAGCCGTAATTATTAATTAAAATAATTACTATGAACTTAAACAGAGGACAGACAGGTGTCTGTTGGTTCAAGGTCCGCGCGGGAATGACGCGCTGAGCTCTGGCCCCGAAGCAACTGGAGAGTCAGGAAAGTGGGGATAAGTGCGTCACGTCTGCACGGGATTCTATCATCAAAGATCTATGGGATTTCCGAAAACTTTGCCGATAGCTAAGATATTACCGACAAATGTATTTGAAGCAAGTAATATTTTGATCACGTGAAATTATTTGACACGTCTTAACTAAATGTACAGAAAATTAACGGCTTCTTCAAATTTTAGATTTTGTAAGACTGACCGTTCATATCAAAATGGGGTCTAATGCTTTTTGATTTTGCATTATCCATTTCGCTATTCAAAATAATATACTCCTCATATAACATCCAAAGCAAGGTGAGGATATACAAGACCTGTGTCCGCCCCATAATGATATACAGTAGAGTCCAGAGCCAACACTGTCAAAACCAAGAATCTCCTTCGAACCAGCAAAATGAAGGTACTCAGGAGTATCGCTGGCAAAATTCTTCGTGATAGAGTACGAAACACAGAAATCCGAAAGATGTGTGAAGTTGAAAATATTGCCAGATGGGGACGACAAAGAATGTTCTGGAACGAACACGTATCCAGAATGGCGGAACCAAGATCCGTAAGAATGGCCAGGAACAGTATCCCCAAGCAAGCAGACCTCCAGGACGACCTTCCAAAAGATGGAAAGACAGCTGGCAGTCGACATCGCAAGAGCCAAATAATAATGCAGGACCATAACTGGCCAATAGGCCTAAAATAAGAAGAAGAAGATATGAAATCCAGGATAAATTATTTTAATTTAATAAATCATCCAATAAAATAGCACGTTATAATTTTGTAAAACAAGATTTATATTACTTAAATTTTGTTCAATTCAATTCAATATTTTGAAAACGTTACAGTATTTAAAACGCCGTGACGGCAGCATAAGCCAAACCACTCGTTACAGCACTTCAAAATACCTTTTCCAGCTGATACGAATAACCGCAAAAGTCTTAAAACATAAATCCGACAATAAGCCCATATAAAGCGGCTAAATACTTTCCTAAATTATAATAGCTAAAATTTGTGTTTAGCCCTTTACTCATATAAGCTTCCATATATTAGTTTTTTTTTCTTAAAATATTAACTTATAGAGGTTTTTTTTCTTTAAATATAAGGATATCATAAATAGGGTAATATTGATTTTACCCTGAAGTAGATTTATAAAAAGAACCTTCATGGACTGACTTCCTTGACTGATTCAATCAGAAAACAGAACTTATTCCTGAAAATCGCATAAACCTTTTTATAGAAAAGATTTTTTTTCAGGTATTCCACCTTTCATCAGCACACACTACCGAAACCGTTTCATGCGCTACTGGAACGACGCTCTACCAAACATGTTAAAGAACTTCACGTCAAGTCCTGTTGCCTACGAAAACCCTCCTTTAAGACAGCCAAAAATTACTGCTCGACCTAACCGTTATGGCGGTAAGTAAAAAAAATTTCAAGCTACAAATATATTTAAGAAACATACGTATGAAAAAATGTAAACATTTATAAATATATGTAGGTGGAAAGCGACAAAAACAAGAATTATTGATGACTTTTTTTGTTATGTACGCATGCAATCTGCACGCGCTTGCGAAGCAGTGCTCTTGACAACAATTGGCACAGTGAATGAATCGCTAGTATCCATTTGCCAGATATCAGATTATTTATATGCTGTCCGTTATTTATATAAGATTTAAGTTGGCTTTATGTCTCCTTTTAATAGTACTGACAATGCGAACAAGGAGATTTATGCGTCTTGTTGGATGTCCTTCAACATTTCTTCATCTTGTTCTGTGTATAAGCTCTAAAACCTAGCGTGCTAATCTTTCATCGTTTCTTCTTCAGACGTGCCCCACCCATTGGCATTTAGATTCGGCCACGTTTATATTAAAGTTTATGATGAAATTTGTTATTTTTACGTCTATTTTGGATATCTCTAACCCTCTAAAGAATATCCCAAACTTGGTACGCTCTATTTTACGTTTACATTCTTCCATTTTGTTCATGACGATTTTTGTGAAAGTATCTAGTTTTGGCTCAATAGGCCATCGTCAGAAAAAACCACATTGACTTTTCACGTTTTAATTTTTGTGAAAGCATCTCGTTTTGGCTCAATAGGCCATCGTCAGAAAAAACCACATTGACTTTTCACGTTTTAATTTTTGTGAAAGCATCTAGTTTTGGCTCAATAGGCCATCGTCAGAAAAAACCGCATTGACTTTTCACGTTTTAATTTTTTTTCTTTCAATGCATATTTATTTTTTAAATGTGGTCCATCCTAATCATTTTATGTTTGATAAAAATAAAATTTTATTCTGTTTGTTGTGAAAGGAAAATCATTGTTGACGTTTTTTTTAAAAAAAAAAGTACTGCCACTACTTAGAAGACTTGGATGGTTGAAGATAGAAGACAGAGTTTAATGCAAGGTTGGCGTTGTGACTTTTAAAACGATCAATAATCAGGTTCATAATTATTTCCAAGAATGTTTTAAACAAAAAAAAAACTCCGAATCTCGTCTCTGTTTAAAGTCAAACTCTGCGAATCATTTGACTCTTTAAATACCTAGAAGAGTTAGCAAATACAAATATTTCAACAGAATATTTCAGGTAGCGGAATCTCTTCCATGAAAATAGTATTTGGTCTTCCGTAAGACAAATCCCTAAATCGGCGAAGTTTTCGCTAAACTTGAAAAGTAAATTGTTCTCTACATATATTGTGTAAGTTAATAGGTTCAGCTAGTTAGGGGCACTCTTGTAGTGATCGTAGTGGTCGGAAAATAGCGCTTTACCAAATTATCTAAGAAGAAGTACGAACAATTAAGTAAACCAGAACACGCAAAATTATCATTGAAAATTAAATAAAAATTCATATTCAAATCTACTCAACTTATTTCACTGTATTGCGTAATAGTAGGAACGTGAAGACACAAAAATAATGTAGAGATTCTAGCTTTGTCATGTTAACCCTATCTTCCAAGTACCATCATTTACAGTCTACTAATATTTTATTTATTTATTATTACACATTACAAGAAATATACACAATTTGAGAAAAACAACAGATAATTTGATTTGGACATACCATTTTAATGGATCTGGGTTTGTTGCCTTTCATTTGTCGTATCCCCAGTAAACTAGGCTTTTGCCTGTATCTCACTGAGGATATTTAGCATGAAAAAAATAAATCGATACTTCTTTCCGATTTTTGATTACACAAAAACAAAACCCCGTTGCACGGTCTCATCAACCTGACAGTGACACTCAACTACAACTGGAAACATCTTGCGAAATTCAACTCCTCACACATCATTACTCCAGAAAGACCAAAAATATTCATCCCACACTATACCGCACACAATCATAAGAATACAAATAAAAAATAAAAAAAATGGTTTAGTCGTATATGTGACCGAGCCATGTCAGCCAATTACAACGCCGTTATAATCATACATGGTGTAAAACCAAATAAAAAATGACCCATAAGTAGATTCCAGATAATGGTTAACGAAAATGTGTTTACTGATCTCAAAAAGCAGCTAGGTACCATTAGCTTATTTAATTATCTTTCTTTGTTTTCAGGTCCTCCGCCATGGCTTCATCCACCTCCAGCAAGAAAGCCATCGTTCCCTGAACGTCGTGACCCGTATCCTCCAGATTATCCAATATATGGTAGATCCAACCCCAGCCCTAAAAATATACCTGACGTAAAGCCACCTCAAGTTGACCCATATGAAGCCATTCGTAAAATAGATAAGGCTGCTAGACCAATGCCACCAGGACTTATGGATGAAACAGTTATAAGGAAGTGGAAAGCGCCCAATGAAATCCAGCTTCCAATACTTGTATCATCAACAAATACTGAAAACACAATTACAGAAGGACCAACAACGGATACTCCATTAATAAAGTCTAGTCTTGCTCTACATTTATTAATAGGGGTTGGGGTTGCTTTTTTAGTTGTTAATATATTAGCATTTGCTATTTTGTATTATAAAAGAAGCAAACTTAAAGCCAAAGCGCAAGAAGCAATGAAAAACGATACTAATTCAAACGGAGATATAACAGATGGTGATATACATTTGTATGACAAAGCTGCTCAGAATAAAAAAGAGGATGCAAACGAATGCAACGTTTTCAAAATTTTCAAAAGTGATCCATCCAAAATAGACGACTTTTATGAACCAGTTAAAAATCATATATACGATGAATCTAAAACGCCTAAATCTGATGATTCTGGAGGTTTTGGGCAAAGATTCAAGTTACGAAGGCATATGAGCAACAGCACTATTGACGCTCATACGAAAGTCAGAGATTGGATAGCACAAGAAATTGTTCAAAGATGTTCTCCAAGATTTCTCAGAAAAAATATTGAGCCTAAACAAGAATCAAAACCACCTATTCATAGTAATTCAGTTAACACCCCTGACCATAGCAACGATACAACAGACGGAGCTTCAAAAAGTGTTCCTAAACCAAATTGCAAGATCGGTTCTCTGACAGGATCTCTCAAAGCTCCTACTGACTCAACGCTTTCAGTAGGAACTTTAGAGAAGAAAAATAAACTCAACAGTGAAAAAAACAAGCACTCCCTTGATTCTAAAAAGAACTCAAAACATACAGGATCATCCAAAAGCTCCAAACCAAGCGTTTCTTCCAAGTCAAACAAAAGTAAAAAAAGTCACGAGAAAAATACATCCGACGGAAGTTTGACAAGAACACCGAAACCACAAAAAGTTTCCGTGGCTATTGATGCCACCCCTGCTACAAGGAGTAGTTCTGTTTTGAAACAGCAACCTATAGAATTCTCAAAATCACTCGACTATTGCTGTTTTATTGACGATTCTGTACAAATCAACACAACACCGCTCAGAAGATCACAAACTGTTGAAGATTTTATAAAAAGAACATCATCAGAATCTATGTCACACGAAAATGTTTTTAAAAGTACAGTTAATCTTAAAGTAACTGTTGCTGATAAAACCAATAACCCATCAGAAGTTATACAAATCGTTCATAAACATTCGACTTCTGATCCAGTGAAAGATATTGATTATGCAGAGATGTTTGGGATGAATTCAAAAACACAGGGATCCTTTCATACATTTAGTACACTTCCACCTCCTGTTGCGTTTCGTAATGATATAAATGTGACATGTCGTGATGACAATGTACGAAAAACTCCGCTTACACCAGCTGAGTCTCTGATGAACATGAAACGGAGAAATTACCCAAAAGTTTTACCAGACCTTCCCAAAACGGGAGACAATAATATGCCTACTTTAGCGCAGAAAAGACTTTCGCTTCCTCCACAAAATCATTTGATCCTTTTCCCATCTACCGAAGAAGAATATTCTGTATCTAACTCAGAAGCAAGTACTCCAACAGAATTAAAATCATTTTCTAAAAATCCACCTTTACCACCACCAAGAATTTCTTCGACATTAGGAAGGAAGTCAACACGGATGTTCCCAAACGATAATCATATTTATTCTCAAATGCAAAGACCTATTCCAGAACCCAGTTCTCCTACATATGTTGATATGTGCTCAAACACTCTTCCAAACTCGTACCGTTTGAATACGAACCCTTCAGATATAATGCAGTTATATGCACAAGTAAAACCGAAAGCTAAAACTCGAGTTAATATGATGGAACTAGAAATGAGTGATATGTCACAAAGTGAGTGTACGGACAGTGAAAGAGAAGATGAAATGAATAGCCAAAATTCTATTTACGAAAGAATCAAAGCGCAACCAAGACTTATCGTTTGTACTGATCCAAAAGAACCAATCAGAGTAACTGACAATAAAATTGTTATTAAACCAGCAATAAATAAACATCCAAACCTTCCGAAGTTAACAAATATACCTCGAGTACATGCCAGAGATGACAGTTTTGAAGAGAAGCATATTATTGCCAGTGATAAAACTGATCCTGTAAAAGTAGTCAAACCAAATGAAGTCATCAAAGTAACTAACAAAGACGTTAATACTAAGGCTGTTCCTCGACAAACTGATGCTAAAATACATATCCCGGTTTATGTTCCCGATACTAAAGGTCCACCCACAGATGATGAAATGAAACGAGTGAAATTTAAGAAATCAAACGATGAAATCAATGATCCAAAACCAAAGACATCAACCTTACCAAAAAATAGTAACGATACAATTAATACAAATAATTCTGCTAAAAGTGCAAAGCCTGACAAGAAAGCAGGTAGCGTAAGTCGTAGCAATAGTAACTCTAAAATTCCAAAAACGCCCACAATGATGGCTAAAAGTTCCAAAAAAGATGTTCCAAAGGTTCAACAGAGTCCGAAAGCAACTAAAAGTAATATATCAAGTAAGGTTTCATCAAACAAAACAAGTGCGATACCACAACCAGTGACGATGTCCAAGTTCACAAACAATTCACCAGATAAGGATAACTCAACTTCTGATTCATCTAACGATACCGAAACTAGCACAGGAACAGTAAAAAAAATTAAATGAACGCAACTGTTTGTACTATCGAAACTTAGAACCAACTTTACGAGGCCTCTCCAGATATCTGTATCTCCGCACTGATCTACCATTGACAACTTTCGTATCCTTGGTAAAACACTTGTCTTCCACCCGTTGGTACATTTACTGCAACGTGGGTTAATTTTCTTCTCCCGTGATGTCGGACTTTAAATTAACCGTCGCTTTTATTATTTTCATATTCAGTGTGTTACCACAGCAGGAGGAGTCCCTTTGGACAGTTCATTCTCCCTCACTAAGAAGTGACGTCGCTATCTTAAAAAAATAAAGAAGATTTCGATCTCTTGCTGTAGATCACGCTGGGTGGGACTTATGTTGTCACCCATAAAAGTGAGGGTGATGGTAAGGCGAACTGAACAGTCTTCCTCCCACCAGGAAGCTTCGAGTTAATTTCAAGGTGTGATGGTAACAACAAATTATATATAAAGAGTTTGTCTGATATCAATACTCGTACGCGCTATAATGTGTGAAAGAGTTGTTACCTGTACAAGTGTGGTAGTGTCTCTAACAATTACAATAGCTAACTAGGGATGAAGACAATGTTGTCTCCCTTCTACGTTATTTAATATGTCCGCTTCCCAATTAATATAATAGGTAGAATAATACCATATCATTAAATAAATAAGTAATGTGCCAGTCAGAAATATTCAAATGAACTGCATCATTCTTCACGTAGGCCTTTCTCCAGATAATTTGTGGCCATCGAAGCTTTTAACCTGTTTGCATTTCATCGACTATTAATTTGGATGTCATGTAATCGTCAGCTCTTGCAATTTGGGCGGTTCAAGTCGTTTTGAATATCAAACTGTTAAACTAATTGAACATCACACGGACAGCTTGTCTACGACCTACGAAGTGCTAAGTGTTGATGTTATTGTTTCGCGAGAAGCATTGCGATAGACATTCTAATTTAAACCTGCAAACTTCAAAAGTCTGAATCAAAAGACCTTAAGTTGAGACTCATCTGTTACATATCACAAGAAAACAATTTTGTTTTTTTATATAAAACAGCTTTTAAATGGCATCATATAGTACAGTGACATTTTATGGTAAAGAAAACTACAGCCTGTAGGAGATAGATAAAGTGAAACATTTAGTGAGTTTGGGTGTAATCAGTATTGTTAAAAAAATTAAACTTACAGTGAAGTTCAATAATATTACAATATAAGTTTTGATAGTGTTTACACTTTAGACTTTTGTTGATGATAAACTTAATGCGTAAAGTTTTCTGCCAAGTTTGATTGTAAAAACACTTAAGCAACAATGAAAAACTTCATAAGTTTTACAAATACAAAATTTGCATTAATTTTAACTGAAAAAATATGTTTAAAAGTTAAATTTCAAACTAATCCGTACATGACAGATATTTTAAAAGAAGGGAAGTTAAAAAGTTTTGTTTGAGTGGTTTGAGAAGGATGTGGAAGAGGTGAAATATGTGTGTCAGGATAGGAAAGTCTTACGCTCAGCCCTCTCTGCCTACCCCAGCAGAGAAATGGCGTAATTATATGTTTGTATGTATAAACGTGGTTTTATTACCAAACTTTAAAGTTTGGAGCGTTTGAGATCCAACTGTTAATAAAATCATAAGATTTTATGGTTACAAATTAGTATTTAGGCTGGACTAAATATTCAGGCCAAAGAGTTCACAATTCATTTAATTAAAATACATACTTTTAATAATGTTTGTTATTGCAAGAAAGCAAAAATTTTATTGAAAAGGTGTTTCTATTAATTACAGGATGAAGGAAGTTTATCTTTAAATAAATCATTATTTATGTGCATGGAATCCTTACAAGTGGAACTTTCATTATATTCGATTTATTAAATTCATTTAAATTAAGGTTTTTTTTATTCTGTCAATATCTAATTTTATCCGAATTAATTGCCGTTTGTTTACAAAAAAGCGAACTAAATTTATAATAAATAAAATGAATGTATTATTATTAAGATTCTCCCATGATTTTTTTTTTCGAATATCCTTTCAAATTAAATATTTAATATCAAGCAGAAAATGTTTTTTTTTTTAATTTCTAAATTATAAATAAAAAAATGTCTTTTTTCGCAAAAGTAACATAATATTGTTAAAAATATATACTTGACTTGTGTGTTTATTTATTGACAC
Organism: Odontocerum albicorne; assembly: GCA_949825065.1. Taxonomy (NCBI): domain Eukaryota; kingdom Metazoa; phylum Arthropoda; class Insecta; order Trichoptera; family Odontoceridae; genus Odontocerum; species Odontocerum albicorne. The sequence continues at coordinate 9,122,612 of OX463860.1, read as the reverse complement.
TGTCAAATACTTTTTATTTTACACGAAACTTAAAAAAATCTCAATTTAAAATCAACGTTGACACGTAAGCAGTTTTATATAATGGAAGACCAATAGAAACCATAAAATACGAGTGCATTCAATTCATCCCAGAAAGACTAACTTCTTCACACAATTACTCTTATAGGTAGTCAAAGTAAAATGAAAGTATACAAAATATCCATACTGATATGTCAATCTACATTGTCTTGTTATGCAGGAATAAGAATATATGCTGTGTTTTAAAGTTTAAATGGTGTTTTAAATTTAAAAAAACTAGCAAATAGCCTAAATAAGTAAGTCAATTTATACTTTGGAGTTGTGCAGAACAATATAAGCGGAAATCGTTCGATGTTTGGTGATATTCAAACTGCCTTTAAGTTTCGAACATTTATTTAAGTGGTTTGTAACATGTTCGCTGATTACCTAACTGGACGTTGAATATTTCGAAATATGTTTTGTGGGAATTACCGTACGGATAATCTAAGTATCGGGTTCGCTTTTAAATTAGTATTAAGTAGTGACACATGCGTGTCGCGACAGATAAAAATCTGGTGATCTTTCATATCTGCCTACCCCAAAAAGGAAAACGGTGTGATGTTTATGAAAATATTAAGCCAGTACACAGTATATACCGTCATGGTATACCGAATTGTTATAGGCAGAGAGGACAGAGTACCAGACTTTCCTTTATCAACAAACATCCATCGTTTTTTTTTATATCCATATACTTCCTCATATCACTACGAGAACTACGAATTCCATGACATTCTAAGTTTTCTTCTTGCAAAATAACATTCATATGCTCAAAATATACTTTTTTGTAATCTTCTACCATGTCTTCCACTCACATTTGCATTTCTTTTTGTGAGTTTCTCTTCATGCATTCGTTCTACATATCCGAACTTTCTCAGAGTGCTATTCTTCATCTTATTCAACACATCATTGTTTAGTTCACATTCATCCATAACCAATTTAGTCCGTCTTACACCTCATGTATTTTTTTCATTGCTTGAATTCGTAGTAATTATTCGGCTTTTATTTTTCCAACGTCTACGTTTTACTGTCATCCGTATTACTTCGTATATCAGTCTAGTAAAACTTGTATTTCATCCGTATTACTCCATATATCAAACCAGTAAAACATGAATTTTAAATAATTCCATATCAAACGTTTTCATATTTTCGCGACAATATCAAAAAAGGTTGAATGTTGCGTAGATCATTTTTGTCTACATATATTAATTTGGTGTACAGTCAAACCATTATTATATTTTAAGAAATAAAATTATTTTAGAATAAATGTTTCCTTTACTTGTAATAAATGTGCCTTTCAGTACTTAAATTTAACCTATAAGACTCGGTGGTGTATTTAATATATATTTTGTACTCTTTTTACAGTAAGATATTTCGTGTAAGAACTATACTTTAATTTAATTACAAAATACGAAATAAAGATGTTTTTTTCTATAATTTGTGTTTTATTAAATAAAAATGTATCAATCATAATGTATTCCCCTAAATTAAGTGCAGTACAGATATATTGTTGAATGAGATAATAACCTTCTAGGTCAATTATGTAAGAAGCTAAACTTTCAGAAAAAAATTTGAGTTCGAATCCCAATTAACCCAAAATCTTAATGTTTTAGGCTTATTAACCTTTCCCTTCCTGTGCTAAAAAAAACCGCCCATTCTGGAGCATTGTATTCAATACACATGTAAAAATGAGCGATTTAAAATAGAAAAAAATAAGAATATTCATAGCCAATCGCTTAAATTAATTAAATTTAAAGTCAAAAGTGATAATAATTGAAATTTAATTCCTGAGAACATGAAAAAAACCTTCGGACAACGTTCACAAAACGGGCGAAGTGACCACCTCGAACGAACGCCCGCGAGAACTGAGCGAGAGAAGCGAGCGAACTGAGATTCTATTTCTTGCGTTCCCATATACCGAAATAGAGTGAGAGTGAGACATGAAATGCCTCACTTCCTCACCCATAGCAGATTTTAAAATGAATATACCTACGTCACACACTGGCACACGTTTGATTTTATTGGTTAATTTATTCCCGATTTTCACAAAATATCTCTGATGTGGCCGATAAGTGCTAATTATTATTAATATTATTTTTTCATTCAATGCGTAAATGTATAACAGAGAAATACCTAAAATTTGAACCCAGTATTTATTATATTTATAGAGATATTAAAGATTTTAGAAGCAATGTGTACTTGTTACACATCACAGGACAGGAAGGGCTAAAATATATTCCTCGTAGCTTAACTATCTAGTGATAGATTTGTACGAGTGTAATTGCCTCTCCGCGTGTGTTAGTATTCCAACATACAATTTACGTGTTCAACAGTGGTCCTTAGCTTGGAAACATGAGTAATGAAGTACGAGTAATGTAGAAAAATGGTCTCCCAGCCGTCATGTTAAGCGTATCAGCATCACCATTTTGAATATGTTGAGGGATCCCATACTTATTAATGAATAGAAAGAGGTAGACACAGCTGTTGTATTTTATATTTTATATATGAGTAAGAGGATGCAGCCTATATGTAAATGTTTCTTTTACTATCTCTTTCCGTTATCGCTTTTTACCCCACTTATTTTAAGGGCCTACCGTATGAAAGATTTTAAAGGTATATTATGATATATTATGATATCTAAAGGTATATTACGATATCTGAGTGCCAGTGATTCCTTTTTTCTAGCAGTAACCACAATTACACTTTTTAATAAACATTTTTTAAACCGGATATTATAATACGTTTTCCTCTTGATTTTTTTTACATCCAGAAATCTAAAAAAACGTCTCTGTTGTTGTATTACATTTATTTTTATTTAGACACGTTACTGTCTAGCGGCAATCTCTTCGAACCAACCAGGCAACATTTACACAAATTCTTACCAATTACTCGGTTAAAAATAACTAAATGATAATTACTAAAAAGAAAAACAATCTGGACATATTTTAAGCTTAAAAACTAATGAAAAAAACGTTATTTTATTATTTGCAAATCTCACCAAATACTCGGAAAGGACAAGGAAGATGTAAAAGGACTAGGAAATATAAGGTATGGAGAAACAAATTTTGTCACTGAAGAGAGTTGTATTATTTTTTGTTCATCTTTTGTACATGATGTACAATCTGGTAAATTTATTATTATGTGGAATTAATCATAAAATTAATATAAAGGCTTTAAGTGAAAAACAGACGAGAAAGATTCTATGGTTAAAATATATACTATAGTATAGAGGGTCCTGCCAACAAGACTATGGAATTCGTCTCAAAAATGTATCGAAAGTTTATTAATATTGTCGATTTTCAAATCGTTGAATCCATTTTTAAATAATAAAATTCATAATAGACGCTTTGAGTGTTCTGTATCATTTATTTATTTATTCAGTGACATATGTTTTGACATACAATGGCAGTTTGATAGAACCAGCATGACAGTTTGACAAAGTCATTGTGTGGCGAAACAGTGTCACTGAATAAACAAATAAAGGATAAACCAAAATTTTAATTTTTATTTGCCCATGTATACTTACGAGTATTTGAAGTCTTGTAGGAAAAATCTAGCAGGGGTTAAAATGGTTTGAAATAAAAACTTTAAATTTTGTAATTTAAATGTTTTATTTCACGTATATATATATATATTATAAATAATCATTATAATTTTGAGTAATTTCGTTAAAATTTTAGTTTTTTTAAAGTGCTTATGACGAATATATACAAAATGGATCAAAATCCAAACACAAATATTAAATTTTTTTTTTATTTCATAAAAAAAAAATAATTAACTATATTTTGTCTAATTTCAGATTTAAGATACAATTTTTTTAAACAATTTTTTTAGTAAGAAAATAGATAAAGAGTAAATAAAAATGATATTACAAGTTAAGGTACAATCATCGGTAAATTAAAATGATATAACAAGTTAAGGTACAAAAATCGGTAAATTAAAATGATATAACAAGTTAAGGTACAAAAATCGGTAAATTAAAATGATATAACAAGTTAAGGTACAAAAATCGGTAAATTAAAATGATGTAAAAAGTTAAGGTACAAAATTTGGTAACGTAAAATGATATAACAAGTTAAGGTACAAAAATCGGAAAATTAAAATAATATAAAAAGTTAAGGTACAAAATTCAGTAAAGTGAAATGATTTAACAAGTTAGGGTACAAAAATCGGTAAATTAAAATGATATCATAGTATAAATAGGCCAAAACCCATACGATGGTTGTTGTCAAAGAAATAATACGAGAATTGAATTTTGAATACAAGAGAGCGAGAGAGGAATACTTGGATTCTCTCCGAAAGTAATTCGAAATTTGAATATCAGTGGGTCCGTGATACTGAATGAATTTTAAATACCTAGCTAACAATTTTTGAACCGGTGTAAAAGGGGATGATGTATAAATGATAAACTATAAACAAATTCTACATTTATGTACCTACATATATTTTCATAAATGTAGAATTGGTTTTACTTCCATGAATATTTCAAGGGTTGCAACTAGTAACAAGTTCAGTTACAAAAATCGGTAAATTAAAATGATATAACAAGTTAAGGTACGAACACCTATGAAAAGATTAAGTGGTGAATTGCGATGTTTATTTAAAAAAACAAATAACTTTTATTAGAAAAATAATTTTAAAAACAATAATGGAATAACACGTATCAAACATCTTCAAACTTTTAACATACGGATCATTGAAGATTAGTTACAAGAATTTTGAATGATAAAACAACACCTCAAAGTAGAAAAAACAAACTAATACTAATAGTGTCTAACCAATAAATGCATTCTTAAAAAAGCTTCCTGACTTTTTTCGTATAATTTGGAAGTTGGTTTACAAATTTATTATACCCAAATAAAGAAAAAACCTTTTTTTTAATACATAAAAATAAAAAAGTATTTAATCTCTACACATATATAGTATGTTACATGCATACCATCCATCGTTTCTCTGTTGAAGAAGGAAGAAAAGAGAGACCATCAAAACTTCCTTTATCTCTTACCCATTCATACATCGCAGAGTTCCTTCGGTTTCACAATCTCATTTACATGTTCAACCATAATTTTTATTTAAGATTGAATCTTTGGTCAGTCCGTCTTCGAAACCCAGGTCCAAACCACCTAAATGTGCTCTTTTTTTACCATACTAATCTCATCTATTTTTCTCTCACATTCACTCTATTTTTTTTCTGCCATACATTGACATACCATATTTATTCTTAATGCACACATTTCCATCGCATTAACTTGGCTCCTCTCATTTAGTTTCTCCATATACTATACGGTTCACACCCATACATGAATATTTGTATTTATTTGCAGTCATGAATCACTTTTTAAGTATAAATTGATATTACTTGTTAAAAGTTTATATTTTGTGAGTAAGTACACACAAATATACCATATAAGCAAAGAGATTACCAGACTTTTCTTTCTTGATGCACATTAAGCGTCAATTTTACATCCATACACTTTCTTATACAACTCCTACGATGTTTCTTTTTTTTATATTACTTCCTTTCAAAATATCTAACCCTTGATCTAATCACTCTACTTGATATTTCTCAATCAACCCTTCCACTCACATATATAGTATACTTTATATTTGTTTATTGGGTCTTTCTCTATAAATTTGTTCTAAATGTCCAATCAACCTCGGAGAGCTCTTCCTGGTTTTACTAAATACATCAACCTTAAGATCACATTCATCCCTAATCACTTCATTCTGTATTTTGTCATACATGTATTCTCCTTAGTGCACGCATTTCTACAACATTTATTCAGCTTCTTCTAGTCTTTCCTACGTCCACGTTTCACTTCCATATATATCAAATAAATTATTAGTGCCCTATTTATTTTGTTTCATATTACAACTCGACGTCCAATATCTCTTTACACCTTTTTCATTGCCAATTAATATATTTCCCAAATATTAAAGTTTTAAGCTTTCATTGTTCAACCAAATATCACCATTAAAATAATAGCCATTTAAATACAACACTAGGTGAGGTAACAACAAAGGAAAATAGGATATTGAAATATTCTCACAGATTTGGAAATTCAAAGTCATACATGGAGGGAGCTATGAAGAAGCAAAATAACTCAATACTAACAAAATTATACCAGCACACATAATGTCTTATAACTGGATACTATTGAAATAAAGCCTGTGATATAAGGCTCATCTTTAACTGAGCGGATATATCTTCAAGCATTTTCCAGCTCCCGAAATATTGTTTTTACCATATTTGAAATATAAAATAAGAACTTATTGAAAGCAATATAGTGTTAACATATATAATCTGAAGTAACACAGATCGGTAGCAGGAGTCTTGTGTGACCCAAAAATGCCTATAAAACTAAAAGGAAAGGTAAACCAGACTATCGTTAGACCCGCGGTTATGTATGGCTCAGAATGCTAGACTATGTACAGCTCCTACTCTAGGCAAATTGAAACAGCAGAAATGCGAATGCTCAGGTGGTAGGCAGGAGTATCACTTAAAGATAAAAACACCTGAGATGCAAGGGGCACATACGACGGATACCACCAGACCACACTGTTAATCAGGCAATGTCTGTGGATCTTCCTCGACAGCCGTCCAGAGAAAGACCAAAGAACTCTTGGATGACTCAATGCTCCAAAATCCTGCAGAGAAACGGCCTAGATGAAAGCAACATCCAGAACCGAAGGACATACAGCCTGATAACGAGAAGAACCGACCCCAATAGCCTACCTAGGCAATGAGTTGGGACAGTGCCAGGAAGAAGAAGAAGTAACACATATATGTTAAGGTAATGCAAAATAAAATACATTTGAGAGAAAAGCTATAAAACGGTCATGGCTTGTCTTTTAGTAGCATCATCCTAATCGAGCATTTTCACCAATAGGAAGGATGAAGACGCCAGGTATTTTACAGCTCTCACCCTTGTACACGTAAATTAAAGTACCAAAGAAAATAAAAGAATGCAGATAAAAACTTAATAAATATGTATGAAAATTATTAAAAATTTAAATGCACATTTTTTTCTCACACACAGAACCCAAGACTCACTGTCATCGTCTAAAAAAAATAATGCTATATTTTAATAAAATTTAAATATAATAGAAGGCATTTCTTGATCCTGTATGAATTTAAATAAATAATTAAATAACGATTTGATAGAAATCAATAACCTTTAGTTAAATTTTATACATAATTTTTACAAATATTTCTCTCGATCTTAATAATTTAACAGTGTGGTAAAAATTTACTATACAATACGAATCTACCAATTCTGGTTCGAAATATTATGATTACTCTTAAAATGATAGAATTATAGTTATTTTGGCAGTTATAAAACTACTTAGATATTTTCTTTTCAGTTTGGCACAAATTGCATTTTTTAAATTTTTACTAAGACGAACGTACAAAAATATTTAATGGTTACAAATTAATCAGAAAAAGTACTTATAATGAGTTATTTTATTGAGTGCCTAAAATGAAATTCTAATCAGTAGATATGGAAGCTTTGTCTAAAAATACTAAATTAAGCATTTAGATGTGATGTTTTTTTAAGGATTTTCAGATAGATATTATCCTATGGAGATTTTTTTTTCTTTGATTAACCCCAGAAGGGATATGGCCAACGATTATTTTCTCGGTGTGTGGATTTAAATGGAAATTATATGATTATCTGGTTAAATTATAAGGTTTATTTTCTGGTTTTTATTAAACACTTTATCACCTACCCTGTGCTGAACTATTCAGTCGCAAATAGCTCAGGAAACCTTTATAAAGTCATTGAAAAGAAAATAGTTTATTCCGGTAGTATTCTCAAACTCCATAAAAACGTACAAGGAGGGTTTGAGTTGCTTCCATTCGATACGTAAATGTATTTTAGACCATTTATATATACACTTAAAAAATATTTTTTTTTAATAAGAAAAGAAAACAATTTGCATATAATTAAACAAACATTTTGAATCAGTAAACAAATGAATATTAGTACAAACGCGTTTATTATATTAATAAATATTAAAATTAACAAAACGTTGCCTTTTTAAGATTTAAGATTTTTACAATAGAGTTGAATTATTTGACTTAATGATTCGTGACATTCTCATTAAAACAAAGGTTTTTTCTTAGAATAGTTACTTTTTTCGTTTAAAACAGGGATTCTTAAACTTTTTTTCATTTTAATGTAATTTGTTTTATCGAACTCTGTTAATGCCACTTTATGTAACGGTATACCCCTACCGGTATCGAGGACCTCATAATCAAGGGTGCAGAAAAAATTACATTGTCTGTGAACCTCAACAGTGTCAACGCAATAACTATAAATAATATATTTTTTACTATATTTTTTTCTTTCGTTCCATTGTATTTTTAATGCACTTAAAATTCAATACTTTTTTGTCGAATGAAAACTTTGTACTAACAGCTTCCACAACAAAAAAATCCCATTTTGTAAGTGTGGTATAATTTTATGATCACGAAATCAATGGTAGCTCCATCGTCAAATTTTTTTTGAGGACAAATTTTTTTTTTAAATTTACGTAGGAAAATTTCCAGATCATTCACCAGCTATGATATTAGGAAAAAAACTAATTCTCATACCATGTAATCTAAACTCGAATATTATTGTTTTTTTTTTAAGATATATTATATTATTCACCAGCCCTGACATTTAGGACTAATTACCTTCCCATGTCGTGTGACCGGTAGTCGAAAATCATTTATATTTTAGAAAAAAATCAATTGAAACTTTTTCACTGCGAACTCCACACCGAAATGATAATTGGATGGCCGCGACGATAATTTTGCTTTTTTTACAGGGTAGAAGAATAAATTTTCATGGAACGGAGATTAAATTTGTCTTATTATGGTATTTTTTATATTATCCTTAACTTTACCCAAAGAGAAACCTAATTTCTACTTTAATTTTCACTAAAATGTTAAAATTTGGATGTAGCTAAATCAGAATGGCGTATCGAATAAACAATATTCCGATACAAGATACCGGAAAATCCTTTTACAATGTGGAAAATTCATTTTCACTGTAGTTTTACATAATATGATCAGTGATTTAAGCTGGGTTGCCTCAAAAACTGAAAAAAAAACTAATATAAAATTGAAGGTATATAAGTTACGAAAGTATATTTTTTGTATCTAAGGGGATGAAATTAACAACACGTGATACACAATTTAAAAAAGTATTTCTTGTAAATATTTTTAAGCTATAAAAAATCATTTGTAGCTTTAAAATTGGTAAAAATAATACAAACGTTACTTTATGAATTTCAATGATTAATAAAATATAAAAACAAAACACTTCATTTTATTTTTTCTCACTATATTTTTAGCGTATCACTATACGCATTTCAACTCACATTATGTCCTCCTCAGGTAAGTTGATTTAACTCAGAGATTAATAAAATCATCTGAGAAATACAGTGAGTATTAATTAAAATGCGCACAGTGCTTAAAAAATGTGGCATATAAAATTAAGTTTAGTGTTTCATTTTTACATTACATTAAACATGAACACTACTTTTTTTAAATAAGAAAATAAAGTCACATTGAGGGAAAGCATTCTTGAAATCAATATCAAATACAAATTTAATATTTTCATAATTTTAATTGGTTGACGTGAAATGTGGACGTCATAGACTTATTGTTAAATTGTTACTTTCAATGTTGAATTGTTACTTTATCACTTTATCGTTAAATTATTACTTTGTTACTTAATCGTTAAATTGTTACTTTTAATAATTCAACAATAAATAAAGGTTTATTGATTGTAACCAAGTATGTAAATATAAATATATTTCGAAATCACACGTTATATCTCAAGATAATCTGTAGAAAATATATTTAAGAGACAAGCTATCAAACGGTCTGGGCTCATCTCATAACATCCGCCCGGCCAAGATAAACCCCACCAATATTGGGCGAGCCCGGCAGCGTAGACATTAGATATATTTCAGCCCACACCCTTGTGCATGTAGATTAGAAAACAAAAATAAAAAAGAAAATGAATAAAACCAATTAAGTCTTTAGTTACATTTCTTCCAAACTTGATTTATTTCTTATTAATTTTATAGTTAATTATGGTTAAATATTGGAAGTTTTTCTTAAAAAGATAACTTTATTTTATTAGGGTAAGTGAACGTCGCAGTTTAAGAACCCCTGATTTAACGACATATTAAATACAATTCATAAATATCCAACTTTTCTATGTTGAGCTTTTACATTTTTTAAGGAAAAAGTATTGTATATCAACGACTTGGATATCCTTCAAATACAAGAACAATATTTTTTCAGTTCATATCTTATAATAATTATAATGATTTCAGTGAATATTTATATTATCTCAGTGGATTAAAAACATACAAAAATTTTCAAAACTTTTTGTAATCACATTGGTTTGTCTTTTTTTTTCTTTGCTAACTGTTCGTAAGGAAACAAACAAGATACACTTTTCTTATGTATCTACTCATAAAATTCACAAACACAACCGCTTATATGTTAAGAAAAAACTATCACACATTTTTCAACCGTTTCATCTAACACGAGACTATTCAAAGATGTCTTTAAAAACGAACGAACAATGCCCCAATACCTCAACAAGAAAGAAGAATACAATATAAATCACACTCTCATTTCACTGATAGCAGCTTGAGGTAGCCCATGTTGATTTTCACCGTTAGTGTTACTACTAGTACTTTTGAAAGTTCCATGGGTAGCCCTTAAACTTTGAGATAAAGGTGGACTGTCTGATCTCCTGAGCATCGGGGGTGAAGACGGCATACTTAAATGCATGGTTGCAGATCCATTCGGAGGCAGCAAGATCCCATGGTGATGCATTTCCGCCATCATATTCGATGTGTTTATCAGATGTTGCTGTTGAAAGTGAGCGTTCTTTGGTAATGTTGCTACTGATGATAAATTTTGATGACCTAAGTTCGTGTTATAACTCTTTTGTATACCTTTCTTGTTTGGAAGTGTGAGACTATTACCAACCATTACGTTTGGACTTGAAGGAGGCGCTTTGACTAAAGCACCACTATTGATTTGTAGCGTTGAATTACATAAATGTGGTCCTTTAAAACTTACATCCGTCAATAGTGGATCATTTTGGGAGTTTTTTTTCTTTCCATGCTTTTGACTTTGTGTTTCTACATCAACTATGACGCTAGCATTTTGTGGATGATCTATATGATAGTGAGAATGTTTTTCTGATAGAGGATCAAAGCTTGATTTGTTATAATGCTGCATATTATTCTTTGAATCCATTCGAGTCTTATCTCTTTGATAGTAAACACCAGCAAAGATGAGAACGTTTAGTATAAGCAAAGAACATCCAATGGCTATTGTAACGCTGAGAGCTGTTGAGTAAGCGGCGTAACCAGCTGCTTCCAAACTTGCTAAAGGATCAGTTGTAGCATTGTTTGGTGGAAGTCCAGGCAAACTTCCAGGAACTAGGGTAACACAAGTCGTGACAACAGTATCAGCTGTTGTTAATGAGACGTCAACAAATAGAGTATTGTTTGCAATGACCTGTTGCCTGCGAAATACATCTGTTGATGTCTCATAAGGCATTGCTCTAGATAAAGGGTCTGGTCTGACGACTCCGTCATAGAGATCTGCGTCATTGTGGTTCCTGAAGAGGTTGTGTCGTGCAACTACATCTTCCATTCCAGCTCGATGGAGTTCGGGCACCAATCGGAGCCAAACCGACAACTGATGAGCTCGGAAGTGGTTCTTCATTCTGGGCTTCATGCCTGTAAAGAAAAATAAATATGTTATTATCGTAAAAAACATTACACGATATTGTGTGGAAAAAATATTAAGGAATGTTGCGAAAAAGAAAAAGCAGTCCTCCTCATATCTATCAAAGTAATTATGATTTGATGATATGTAGCCTTGTTGGTTAAACATCTGTCTTCCAGCTTGATAGCTGCCAGTTCGATTCCCGCTATTACCTATCTTTTTAAAAAGTTATTTTCTGATATTCTGTTAAAACCTTTTTAAATTTTTTTTCTTAGTTGGAAGAAATTATCGAACGGCAATACATCCGCCAGGTTGTACTTGATACAATGCACAATATTACAATGGTGAAGAACGTAGCCAAAAAGCAATATTCTATAGACACATTATGCATAACATCACGGCATGTTCCTACGTAATAGGCAGATAAGAAAGAGTGCTAGACTTTTGTTTCTCAACACACATCCTTCCTCTTCTACACCTTTACACGACCTCGGAGGTCTAGGATGATAAGAGGACTCTCTCCCAGCACGGATCATATGGATTCGATTCTCTCTTTAACATATTTCTGGCTGCTTGGAAGATATTGGCGTATGGCTAAAAGTCCGCCAGGTTGTATTGTGTAGAACGAAAGTGTAACACCTGGAGGTTGTTACATTTTTGTGTAATAACCTTCGGGTACAGTGGTCCGGGTACAATACAATGGTTAAGTAGCTAGAATTTATAAATCCTGCAATAGACAGACAGAAAAGAAAATAAAATTATGACGACCGTTAAGCTTTTAAGTGATCAACCTGGTGAGTTTATTTCCTTGAGGCAATCTCTTCCAGCCAAGTAAAAAGGTTAAACAAGCCATGTTACGTGAAAACCAGATAGGAATCCTTTTTTTTTAATCTTCGACTAAGGCGAATTGAACCCACAAACTACCGAAATCGATTACATGTTTTTTTTATGAACTAGGCCACGAATGGCACAATTTCATTAGAATGTAAAATTAATTACACCAATTTGAATGCGGTATCTAATTAATCGAAAGCGTTTATAATAATATAATAAATATTGATGAAACGGAACCAATAAATCCATACTTGATTCAGATAAAACGTTTTGTTTGCACAGCAAACACATTTGTACAGCGAATGTATTTATTGTGTGTGTTTGCCCTCAACAAAGCGGACACGTGCAAGGAAAATCATTACCAAAACTGGACACGTGAACCTAAAAATTATCTAAACTATCTGTTATACTCGTATATTTTTTCATATCAAGCCGCTAAAAAAAATTGCTGTAAAAATACCCTAAGTCGCTTCATAGGATTTATAACGACTTCTTAGTAATTGATTTCAAAGAGCCAAAGTTGATAGAGTTGCTGACTAATATTAAAATCCGAAAGGTGTCCTACTTGGGTCATGTACTTCGAAGAGCAAAGTACAAATTACTGCACCTGATCATCCAAGGCAAAATAGAGGATCGAAGAGGTGTTGGCAGGAGGCAAATCTCCTAGCTCCGCAATATACGTCATTGGAATAGCATAAGGGGCGTTGGAGATATTTTTCGGGCTGCTGAGGACAAATATATTTACTCCCAAGTGATATTCAACGTTAGGGGGAACTGACATGACACTGAGAAAAAGAAGAAGGAATTGATTCTCATTTCAGGTAAAATAATAGTCCATTTCATAATTTTTTTTTCTGACCTCATCTTATCTGAATTAATTTACAAGTGCTTGTAAACTGCCATTATATAAATACAACAGCGTTGTTTTGAAGGTTTTCAAAAATCTGTTTAAAGAAAGGCAGATTTAATTTTCTTATAAAAGTAAATGCACATTTCTCAAAACTTGTAAGCTTAGTAAAGTTAGTTCATGATGGAATAGTGTATTGTAATATATCACACTTTCATTGTATACAGTACCACCTAGCTGGCTTATTACCACGTGGTAATCACTTCCAGCCAACCAGAGATATGTTTAAGTGACCAAAAGTGAAAATCGGGGTGGAAACTTATTAAAATAAAAATCCGGACTTCAGCCGGATTTAAGTCCACACCTCCGGGTTTGAAGACAGGCGTCTTACCAATTAGACCACGGATTACATGACCTAGTTGGTAATACGTCTGTCTATGAATGTAATACCTCATTTAATTTCGAAAAAAACTTAATAGTGTTCTTTGTATATTCAGTGTTAACATTGAAAACTTCCCTTTGGGAATTTTAAGACCCAATTAAAATGATGAATTCGAAAAAATCCAAGATTAACGAAGAATGGGAGCAAGCTTACTTTTTTACCATGGTTTAAGAAAAATATGATTGCTTAATATATCATTCATATGTAGCCTTAACTAAGAAAGCTGATTTGGAAAAATAGTTTGTATCTCTCCGTAGTAAATATCCGTTAAATAGTGATTTAGGAAATAAAATTAAATAGTTTAAATTAACATAACAAACTGTATTTGAAATACCAACATTAAAATCACTTGAAGTGACTACTGTATCATTTAAAGTCAGCTATCTTTTGAAAAAAAACATGAGTGGTTTTTCAGTGGGCGATTTGTAAAGAAATATTTCATAAAAATAACAGTTTGTTACGAGTTAAATTTTGCAAATTTGACAGGTTGATCGTAACATTTTTATTACGTAAAAAGTCTTTTGGGACATTAAACAAGTTGGCCACCCCTAATATACACTATCAAATAAATGAGATATCTTATAGTTGGAAATCAATAACATATGTTATATGGAAATGTAATATTTGAATGTTTATACTATGAATGTTAGAAGAATCAAGAATTTTCAACTCATTATTAACTGCTTTTTTGTTTTTATAATTGTATTTAATTGCTCAACAATAAACTTATCTCGTTTCATAAAATACTTTATTAGCCATTGGTATTTTGTGTTTTTAGTCATATCAAGAAGTGACAGCTGTCAAATATTATTTGAAAAATAAAATTGTTTTAACTGTGACATTAACCTTTCCCTTCCTGTGCTAAAAAAAATCCGCGCGTTCCGGTGCTGTATATTCAATATAGATGTAAAAATGAGCGATTTAAAATCGAAAAAATAAGAATATTCATAGCCAATCGCTTAAATTTCTTATATTTGAAGTCAAAAGTGATAATAATTGAAATGTAATTGCTGCAAACATGAAAAAAATATAGCCGACGTTCACAATACGGGCGAAGCGACAACATCAAATGGATGCCCGTGAGCTACTGAAGCGAGAGAAGCGAGCGGACTGAGATTCCAGTTCTTGCGTTGCCATTTACCGAAGTAGAGCGATAGTGAGACGTGAATAGCGTCGCTTCCTCACCCATAGTGACTTTTTAGAATGAATATACCTACGTCACACACGTTTAATTATATTGGTTGATTTATTCACGATTTTCACAAAATATCTCTGACGTGGCCGATATGTGCTAATTATTATTAATATTATTTTTTTCATTTAATGCGTAAATTATTACGGAAGAATAACTAAAATCTGAACCCAGTATTTATTATATTCGCGGAGATATTAAAGCTTTTAGAAGCAATATATACTAGTTACACATCACAAGGAACGAAGGGTTAAATAATAACTCTCAATCCATGAATATGACAACACGTTATGTTACACACCGACATAAATACAACCTGCTTTATATTGTTTGAAATACAATTTTAATTGGATATTGATTTACAGTTTCGTTGTATACTGTAGAACCGGTCGTGTTTATTTTTATATGGCAAACCTTTTTTAGAAACCCAAAAGTTATTGAAAGGTTTTAGTGAAAAAAAGATATAAGTTTTTAAAAATCATTAACAATAATAATCGAATCTGTAATACCCAGACGGAAAACAGGTGTGTTACCAAGTATGTCACGCAAGTGACCTACTTGGTAATGGACTTGTGGCGACCGTATGCGCGGTCACTGAACCCACGAGGCGACCTTTGCTCGCCCGGTCATCGAACTCGCATGCTTCACAATCCGAAATAATCAATGGACAAAGCTCACGCGGCGGTCATTCTACTCGCTACCAACCAAGAGCGCATTCCATGAGAAAACGAGAAAGCAACATATTTTTCGCGCTGTCTCCCAAAACAGAAAGAATACTTACACGCTTCTAAAAACGTATTGTAAACGCAGAGACGAGACAGCGAGACGCACACATTATAAATACCGACGTTTGTCAATAAAATTCCTTTTTACACATTCCGATTTCGACGAGTTTTTATTTATGAACAATCATCCTCATCATCTCTTCTTTAAGGAACAACAGCTCCTAAAGACTCATAAAATAATATTAAAGGAAATGTCTGTTTATTTTTAGAAGTATATTTATTTGGACCGCAACATACATTTAAACAACCCTAAACAATATAAGAGTAGGAATACAGGCATCTAAAAAGCTAGAAGATTGATTTATTACCAATCGCCAACCCTCGCAATGTGTTTCTATTATTAAAGCAGACCCAACGAATACAATGTAATAATACTTACAGTCTATAATAAATTAAGTTTGCTTAACTTGCTTTTATCGTTGTATCATAGAAAAAGTTCGATGAAGAAAAATCTGTTGAAGTTTTCTTAATCCACATATTGAGACCGTTCTCCGACAAAGTTCGTTCGAGTAAAATTTATCGATTTAATATTGGTATTTATGTATGAAACCGAAAATGAATATTTCTTTGAAAAAAAAATGTTTCGAAAATTATCGATAAAATTTTTTTGAACATAAATTTTAATCTGTTACAAAATATAATATTTTTAAGAGTTTTAAGAAAGTAATCTCTGAAAACAAGAAAGAACTATTCGACCTATATATAATCAATGGTATTGTCTTTATTGATAAATATCCACTAATGCGATACTTTCATCTACGAGAGACGATGAAAGTTGGTGTTTATCAATAAAAATCGATGCAATCATTCTAACAGCTCTGACTGTGAGTTATATCGTAGACCTGCATCTTATCAGATCCGCTATTAACCTGAGCAGCATCATTTAGAACTTCAGTGTTTTACTTTCTTCGTAGTTGCTTCCTTTTCATATGAGTAATGGTGGTGAACGGTGATGAACAAACTGAATTTCTTGAATAAAACTCTCCGCAGGTCTCCGTTTTTATTTGCTCCTGGCAATGCAAGATATCTCGGGCGAACGACAAAATGTATTTACCGCAGGTGTCCCTAAATCTACGCTAAAGGTTACTCATTGTTTAATTTGAATGCCGCATTCATATTTATAAAATCTGTTTTGTTGAGGACTTATTAAATTGTGATTTTATACTACCACTGTAGAAGTTATAGAGATTATTTCATGGTGACATAAGTGAGTCCAGGTTTTAGATCCATACAAAAGTACAATCTTATTAAAGCCTTGCTCACTAACATTTTAGTTTGTGAGTTTATTGTTATTCTAGAATCCTTGTGCAAATCTGCCACAAGTACAGGGAGCGTTTGCAATACGTGCAGGTATTTCTGCAGCAGGCATGTCATTCCTAACTCTTGAGTCGACATAGCATTTTTTCAATAAATCCAGTTTACTGCTGTCAAGTAAGACAAAGTTGATTTTCTGCGCCATGCAAAAGCCTACTATACTATTATTTTTAAATTTAAAAACAAAACTCAACGTTTTGATAAAACTTACCTTCATTTATTATTTTGGTTCTTTTGTAAAAAAAAAATGGTAATAGTCCAAAAAAATTAACCAAGTAAAAATTGAGCTTGTATACAAAGATAATAATGTGTTATGTTAATAATTTAAATAACGTATTATTTCATATAAAAATCAATCTTCTCTAGCTTTCTTAAAAAAAAACAGACACTTATAGAATAGAAGTATGTTTAAATATAAGTTAAGACACCCTGTCGGAATGAATGTTTCAAGATTTACAAATTCAAATTGATCTTAAATATAAGAAAGAATCAAATAAATGATTCAATCAATTTATTAAATAAAAATATACTTATCGATTTCTTTTTACGAAAATCCATTGGTCCTTGAAAAAAATAAAACCTTTCGGTAATAGTTTTAAAGGTCACAATTAATTCAAATAGACTATGTTTGTCTACATATTTGAAATGTGGAAAATTAAGCTTTTGAAGTTTCGTCACGAGTCTCCCCCTCTCGATACAAGAGTATTATATTTTCCAAAGAAGATTTTTTTCTCCCATCACATAAAACATAAAATTACCTATTGTTATGAAATATTTATGAAAGCTCCCTTTATTTGCTTAAATATTAGCAAATATATTTAAACTGCAATTGAAAAAAAAAACACTTTAAATCAATAAATAACGTTACGTGTTTCGTTATGGATTTGCATTTCTTCTCCACGATACCTTGTTATTTACATTAACATTTATTTTTTGTTATTTTTTTAAATTTCTTATGAATTTCGTACAGTTGAATAATAAATTAATACTATTGAATTTGTATACATTGAACGACCTCTTGATGATAATTAATTTCCTCGATGAATTTTATACAAATATCTATTTTTTTATAATAAATTACTTTGTTATTCCCCTAATTACATTCATCTTCACTATAAGCGTTTCTACCCCCTATTCCGAGTATTATCTTCAGGCGGCATGATCACTTTTTAAACATTTTTATATTTGGGTCAATAGACCCTGTACCGAAATGGGTAGTCTATAATAACATGACACCAGTCTGATCTGAACACTGTTCATGTAACAAAACAGGATCTCCGCCTGAACATAGCTTTGGGGTAGATGGCACAAAAACGTGTAGTGGGGATTTATGTGATTTGTGGGATAACAAAGTAATTTATAGTTAAATATTCTAAAATAAGGTTTCATATAGTTAAAGCGAAAGGCTTTTATAAAGAATTAAAATATTTTTAGTGAACACTGATCAACCGTAAGATAATATTTTAGTTTATTATTATTTTATGAATTTTGTACAAATTAATAATTAGAATATTTTTTGTGACCACTGAATGACCAATTGATGACATCAATTTCGTAAATGATGTTTCATTGTCTGTGGAAAAAATATTCAAATAAACAAAACTTGGAATATATTTTGAGATGATTTAACGACTGATTGGGCGTTTTACTTATCTTGAGACTTTTGCGGATCTACGGATCAGTTGTTTAAGGTCTTTTGGAGTATGGTACCACGTGGTTTACCTTATGATGCCGACGTTTTGAAAACTTTGCAGTGTTCATCCTCAAGGCTTGTTGGTATTCACTTATGATTAAGTTGACTATGAACAAGCCCTGAAGATGAAAACTGTAACGTTTTCAAAATGTCGGTATCATAAGCAAAACCACACGGTACAATGACTAAAATGTTAATACCCTAAATGACTAAAATGTTATTTTCTTGCTGTTTTACGAGTATGAATTATGTACAAAGTAAGAATTATTTTACTATTTTTTTATGATTGAACGAACGATTGGTGACATTTAATTGTTGTAACTGATTTATTTACTGTTCATGAATTTTGTTCAAACGGACAATCATTTTAATATTCTTACTTCCTGTTATCTGCTTTGTTCGAGTTGGATTATTATACAATTTAAGACTCAGTTTAAAAAAACGGTTTAACTTGTTTCTTCGTAAACTTCATCTCAAGAGCATAAAACTTTAAACTTCCTCTAAATGAATTAATTAAGAATTATATCTGAAAGTATGCAAAACAAAAACTAAGAACCTAATGATGAATAATACGGCTGCAATTCCCCAGTTTATTGGCAGAGGTAACGTTGTCTCTGAATTTTAAATAAATTAAACTAGACTGTTAACCATTTTTAACGGAAACCAAAAAAAAAAATTCCATACCCTTTCCCCATAAACACATAACTTTAATGTCAAAAAAATCATCTATGGTTAATCATAATTTGTGACGTTTTTAAATGTACCAAGTATACGAGAATTTAGTATTTGAAAGAAAGTTTTTCCCCTTTTCTTTTATTTTTTCTGTTTTAGGGAATCGGTCCTTATGGGAAGAGATGATGATGGTTGTTGATAAATAAATAAACTCGTTAGATCGCAATGCGGAAAGAGAGAGTGTTTATTTTTATAGTAACGTAGGTATTTATATCTTTTTGGAATGTGCACGAGAGTGCGCTCGCGATATGCTTCTGTCTCGCTTCTGTGAATGCAGAAATGGTTTATTGTCGTATGTGGGTATTCATCTAAATACGGAACTGGTGAGATAGCCGTGGTGCGTTCTCTCTCTCTCTGGCGTGTGGTGCGGTCGCTTGGCCGGCGTCAATAGCCGGCATGTGACCTTCGGACTGTTTACTATAATTTATCGAGGAATCCGAAGGTCGTTTCATCGGTCATTGATTGTATGTATTAGACAATATCATGCGACGACCGCCACACTGTCATTAAATCCTACACCTTCTTTCTATTAATTTTAGGTACCATAATGCTGTTGTCTAGCAAGGGGAGAAGATAGGAAAAAAACACAAGACTTTCCTATCGCGATAAGCATCTACCATTATCCGTACACCTTCTCATGCATCTCTTACGATTTCTCTGACGTTTGTTAATTTCCTTCTTTCAAAATACCATTCACTTGATCCAATCATACTATTCTTGATCCTACTCAAAGACATCTTTCACAGTATATTTGTTTTGTTAGTATTTTTTTTATTCATTCGTTCTACATGGCTTAACTATTTTAAGTGTTCTTTTTTTCCTATTTAATACATTTATAAATAAATTAATGTAGGTTTATTGATAGCAAAATATCATGTACATACACGTACACACTCGTATTTTGGAAAATACATATATATTAAGGTAAAAGAAAAGAAAAATATATTTTACAAATAAGTTACTAAGCTATTTGAGCGTATTTCATAACATCATTCTAATCGAGATACGCCCCTACCAATAGGAGGTCGAGGCCCACAGCGAGAACGTCACACTTTCAACGTTTATACTATTAGACACATACGTACTTAGTTTACATTCATCCTTAAACACTTCATTCAATATTCTGTCATCCATATTCACACCCTATATTCTTCTCAGCTCTAGTATTTTTTCTAGCCCACATTACACTCCCATTTATGAACGTTGATACGAAAATACTGAGTATTTTAGATTTTACATTTTGTCCACCAAAATTCTTCAACAATCGTCGAGGTCTGATTTTGTTAGTCGACTTTCCAAACAAAATATATTTTCAATAGTTATAATGTTTCGTCGAATAAACGTTAATCAACGCATTCCCAAGGGAAGGGCGGTACGCGGCGGTCTCACAGACCAAAATTTATTTCCAGGGGGCTTTTGTTCGGCGCTCAACCGATAAAAGCAACACGACGCGACGTCAAGATTATTTGTGAGAAGAATATTTACGATCAGGAATTGTTAACGCTTCGAATGCTACTTCTACTACGACTGATGTTGTGTGACAGAGGTCGGCAAATATCAATTCGCGAGCCAAAACAAACAAACAAACCAATTATTGTTTTAACAAAAAATAAAATCCATCAACATGATTACCCCATGTCCAGCATCACTACGAAGATAAGCGTTAAATGTTCCTAACAATTACACTAGACTGCGCCGGCAAGAACTGTTCTCAATAACATACGCCAGAACGGGTCTTCCAGCTGCTACGCCTGTTGGAAGGGCCTTAACTCTTTTGAACGGGACTGCTTCGGATATTGACATATTTCATATCAAATTACCAAAAGCAAAATAAATTTTTCTTCCAAGATTGAGCGCGTTAGAAAGCAGTCATCAACGTATTTAAGTGACTTTGAATATATGTGTTTGTGTGTATGTATGTGTACATATGTGTATGTTTGTGAGCATATATGTATGCACATACATATTTTATTTTATATAAATTTATTAAAATTTACCTATCAAGGTAGAGAGAATAGATCTCCAAACTTTTATTTTTTAGCACGTAATTTTCGTCTCCTCCACATTCATGCACAACTGTCTATTATTCATACTGCTTACTTTACGTTTTATCAAAATCTGGGCCATTTGATCTTGCTATGTTTTTCTTGTTCTACCTCTAACACGCTTCTTACACCTTGTACATCTGACTTTCATACTCGTTTTGCCATCTCTTCCGTCATTCATTCTCTATACATGTTTTAACTGTATAAAAATTTTCTTCGTCATCTTACTTAAAAGATCCAATTATTCATGCATGAATTTCTGATCTCTTCATACCGTCTTCCGTCTTGGTGTTTGCATCTCTACAGTAATGATATTATATTTATTGTTCTTTTGCCAATTTCAAGTGTCACTTCCACACGTCAAGGTGGGCACCAAAGCTCTTTTATGTATTGCCATTATTGCAAACTTTAGGTATCGCGCGGGTGTTTTATATTTCATTCAGTGCACCATTAAACTTGTTTCCTGTCACAGCCCTTCTTTCATTGTCGCTCTCAAATCACCCATTACATGTAAACATATCACCTACTTAACATAAATCATCAAATGCACCAGTTCATCTAAGTAAATCCATCGCACACACTTTTTACCATAACTTTTTCTATAAACATACCATTTGATTCTGCTACATTTATTCATACTTATGAAATTTCTTACTGATTAATGAACCTTTAAACATAAATTAAAAAACAAACACTTTGTATCGCACTTTTTTTTAAATTTTGTTAAAACTTTTCACCAAGACACATTGTTTACTACGAAGAAACATTTGTAAATCGTTTGATATGTAATAGTAACACATTAAGTACTTGGTGAAGTGAAATGTTTGTGTAGTATTCATCTACAATCATAAATTATTTGTTTTATCAAACACTGTTTATTCCAGTTTTTTGTGTAATAAACAGTGTTTGATAAAACAAATTGTGAAATAAACAGTGTTTGATTAATTGACATGTGAAGATAAAGAATAAACAGTGTTCGATTAATTGATATTGACCAATTGTGGAAAAATCTGTGTTTAATAAAACAGTTTGTGGAACAAAAAGTGGAATAAAAAGTTTTTGATAAAACAAATTACAAAGTGTTTGATAAAATAAATTACAATTTCTTTAAACCTCCACAATGTTAATGGCTTAACTAAAAATAATATGCTTTCATAAAATTTGATAAGACCTTTAAAAAATATTGGGATTCAAGTGCCTCCTTAAAATGTACACGCCACCTTTATTCTTGGTCGCTGACAAAAATCATAAGTTGAAATATTTACAGAGAAACGAACGTTTACAAATAATTAAGATCTTTAATTTGTTAGGTAAAGTCGTCAAAAAACTGACAGGAACCGAATAAATGCTTCAAAAGTGCGTGCATTGAGAATGATACATCAAGGGACAATGTTTGATGGAATACGGAATGACCTGATAAGGGATGAATGTAAACTTAAGGCTGTGTTAAGGAAGATAAAAAGAGCACGCTGAGATAGTTTGGATATTTGGAACGAATGAATACTAACAAAACAAATATATAGTTCAAATATGAGTGGAAAGTGTGTCAGAAGACCAAGGAAAGTATTGTTGGATCAAGTGAATTCTATTCTGAAAGAAGGAAACGTTAGAAATTACAGAAGTTTTATGACAAGGTGTATGGGCGTGGAAGAAGTGAAGGATGTGTGTCAAGATAGGAAAATCTGACGCTCTGTCCTCTTTGCTACCGCAACAGGGAAATGGCGTGATGGTTCATATGTATGTTATTTATAAAATATTTCTTAATTATAAGATTAGTGTTGCAGTAAAAAAATAAACATATCTAAGGGATGAAAAATACACTTTTATCGACTAAAATCATTCAAAAAATATAATGAAATATTGTGCATAGCTTTAAAGTTATCCAAACAGCAAAAAATTTAATAAATTTTAAGTTAAAATAGTTTAAAAAATTCAATTAGACGTCTTGCAGCTACCACAGCGCCCGAGCGTTATCGAGAATTGGACCCAGTATTTCTAGTTAGAAATAAAAGTAATCTATCAACTAAGCCACTTAGGTATTCAAATAGGTTTTATAGGTTTTACCTATAGGTTTTATTCAAACCTATAAGTTTTATTCAAACAATTTCGCTTCTGAATTCG
Source organism: Odontocerum albicorne (assembly GCA_949825065.1). Classification (NCBI taxonomy): domain Eukaryota; kingdom Metazoa; phylum Arthropoda; class Insecta; order Trichoptera; family Odontoceridae; genus Odontocerum; species Odontocerum albicorne. The sequence continues at coordinate 9,098,798 of OX463860.1, read as the reverse complement.
ATAAGTTTAAAAAAAACTATCCGACTTTAACAGAAAAAAAGTTTGCCAAGCTCTGTTGTAAAATAAAACTAACTTGAGTCGACCTTTGACTCGACCAGATATTGGCAGCTTCGGCGATGTGATTAATTGAATCTGTAAAGACAGCGATCTATGAAATCGTTGGACCGCGGACCGCCATTGAACGCAGCTGTGAGTGAAAAGTGGAAAAAATAATAAATCTGCGTTTGCAGTCGAAAAAAAGTAGTGGAAAGGTGACCTTGTGGATTGGATTTAACGCAAAGATTTAGTTTTTCTATGGAAACTTGAAAGTATCATTTTATTGTCATAGGATATCCAAGTTGGTTCAAATTTACAAAAAAATAATACATTTTTTGATCAAATGATACATCTTTCAATGAAAATCACGAATTGGCCCTTATGGATAAGATAGAACAAAGGTTTTTATGTGGAAACTTGGAAGCATTATTTTACTGTCATTGGATATACAAGTTGGTTCGAACGGTACATTTTATTAATGAAAATCACGAATTGGCCCTTATGGATAAGATAAAACAAAGGTTTTTATGTGGAAACTTGGAAGCATTATTTTACTGTCATTGGATATCCAAGTTGGTTCGAACGGTACATTTTATTAATGAAAATCACGAATTGGCCCTTATGGATTAGATAGAACAAAGGTTTTTATGTGGAAACTTGGAAGCATTATTTTACTGTCATTGGATATCCAAGTTGGTTCGAACGGTACATTTTATTAATGAAAATCACGAATTGGCCCTTATGGATTAGATAGAACAAAGGTTTTTATGTGGAAACTTGGAAGCATTATTTTACTGTCATTGGATATCCAAGTTGGTTCGAACGGTACATTTTATTAATGAAAATCACGAATTGGCCCTTATGGATTAGATAGAACAAAGGTTTTTATGTGGAAACTTGGAAGCTTTATTTTACTTTATTTGGATATCTAAGTTGGTTCGAACGGTACATTTTTTTAATGAAAATCACGAATTGGACCTTATTAATTGAATTTAACGCCAAGATAAGATTTTTACGATATATTGAAACTTAAAAGAATTATTTTACTGTCACATGGTATCTAAGTTGATTTGAATGGTATATTTTTTTTAATGAAAACCATGAATTGACCCTTAGAAATCAAATTTAACGCAAAGATAAGGTTTTTATGTGGAAGAGTTGAAAGCATTATTTTACTGTCATAGGATATCCAAATTGGTTCAAATGGTACACTTTTTTAATGAACATCACAAAATAGCCCTTATGAATTAGATGTAACGCCAAGATAACGTTTTGATGTGGAAACTTGAAAGCGTTATTTTTCAGTCATAGAATATCCAAGTTGGTTCAAATGTACAAAAATGATAGCATTTTTGAGGATAAATAGTGAAATGATCTTTATTAATTGTATTGTTTTGGTTGGCCTTATGAATTAGATCCCTAATAGAATGAATGCTTTGTAGATTTGTTTTCTAAGCAGCGAATTATTACAGAGTATATTATATAAATTGTATGAGAAACGTGAGGGGAAATAATTTGTGAATGAATGTAGCAAAATCGAAAGTCATGGCGAGAGAAAAGAAAACCAAATAGATATAAGGTTGAGCAATAGAATATTGAGAAAGTAAAGTCATTCTGATTTTTAGGTAGTGTTTTCTCAAATATGTAAGAGCTATGAGAGATATCGAACGACGTGTAGCGATAGAAAGCCAAGTTAGCAGGGCACTCAAACATGTATACTTGAACCGGAGAGCATCAAAATATTTTAAGATGATACTTAACAACAGTATTTGTGTAAAAAGCCAAATGAATGCAGAAGAAGAAAACACGGGTTGGGGTGCTTATGTATGTCAGAGTACGGAAAGTGATAAGAAATAAATGTGGATTCAAGACTGATGTGTTGATTAAGATGAAGATCAACACTCTGAGATCATTTGGGTACATGGGACGAATGAATGAAGAATACTAACAAAATAAATATTTAGTGTAAATGTGAGTTGAAGGTGTGGTAGAGAAAGATCAAGGAAAGTATGGTTGGATCAAGAGAATGATGTTTTGAAAAAAAGGAAACGTAAATCAGAGAAACGTAGGAAGTGCATAAGGTTTATAATAGGCAAAGGGTGTGTGCCAAGACAGGAAAATCTGACGCTGCCTCCTCTCTATCTACCCCAACAGGGAAATAACGTGACACCATCACGTATTTCTTTCAAGTTTCAACATATCTTAAAAACCTTATCTTGGCGTCAAATCCAATCCATAAAGACCATTTCGTGATTTTCATTAAAAATGTAATCATTTTTGTACATTTGGACCAACTTAGTGAACAGTTCGTTCAATCATCATCGATTGCTCAAATTTCGTCATTATATTGTATAATACTTTCGTTGTACTACTAAGCGGATTTATCGCGATGTAATAATATCTTCCTTCCAATCAAAAAGATGTTAAAGAGATCTGAAGTGAAATAAAAAATATTAGCCCATTTATAAAAAAATGCATAAACCAGGAATCGAACCCGCCATCTTCGGATTCGATGACATGTGTCTTATTAACAAGGGTACGGAGTTTGTGATTGCACAAATTGGACATTCATAAATGTTGTTTAATTTTAATATAATTAATTGTTTTTCTGCAAATTGGAAACCTTGCGAATGCCAAATTTAAAGAACATAATTAATTAACGTTTATGTTTAAACTCAATACCTTTCAGTTACACTACCTCCAAAAAGAGGTTTTCGACTCAATAGATAAACACATAACCATATAACTCATTGAATGGGTGACTCGGTTTAAAAGGGGAGCGAGCAATAAAGAGGTCAAACTGTCTTACATTATTCAAAAGTACTGTACTAAGGACAGTCACTCGTTGCCATCGTGCCGATATAAATCCGACGATAAAGAAAATCCTTTCTATACAAGACATTGGTTTTAAAAGTATGGTTCGCCGAAATTTTTTGATAAGTTTAAAGACCCTTATAAGAGGACAGTTTATTTTTTAGAAAAATAAAAACTTATTGTCGAAGCGCCGATTTTTATTGTCATTTGTTTAGTCAAACACTGTTTATTCCACTTGATATAACGGTATAACCCTACCAGTTGTAAAGTTCTCACCTCATAATCAAGGGAGCACTGCTCCCCTGATAATGAGGCGAAAACCTTGAAACCGGTAGGGTTATGCCGTTATACAAATGGAAAAAACAGTATTTGACTAAACAATTACAATATCATTACACCTCTACAGTGTTAATGCCCTTACTGTAAATAATATATTTACTTACGTAATTTTTTTATCACTTTTGAAATACACTTGAAATATGCCAACGAGGCCTTTCAGTCCAAAAGTGAAGATTCAATTTTAATATTTAAGTCCAAAAGTTTCCAGTTTGATAAAGTGCAAGCGTGCATGGACAGCACTTGCTCCAAAAATAGTTTTATTAATGCAAGATCGTTGGTAGCATAACCAACTCGTATAATGACGAATTCCGTACCCTTGTCAATAAGACACCTGTCTTCAGATCTGGAAATTGCGCGTTCAATTCCAGGTGTACGCATTTTTTATAAAATAATTAATCTTTTTTGTTTTCACTTCAGACCTATTTAACATATTGTTGATTGGAAGGAAGATATTACTACAACGCAATAAACCCGCTAAGTTGTACTGTATACAACGAAAGTATAATGCAATATAAATACGAAACTTTGATCAATCGATAAAGACCACTTAGACAACCAATGCTATGGCCATCAGCTGAATATGCAGTATGTGAAAAAATAATGTTGTGTCCTCCACACATTCTAAGCTGAAACCAGACAACAAACTTAATTCTAAATTACGACTCTGGAATTGAAAAAGTTTTACAGCCTCTGTTTCCATAAAGGATCCTAACACATCTATGCACTTTATGGCCATCTTTATACATACGATAGAGTTCTGCAGATGACTTGTGGTCTGGAACTGCGCTGATGGCAGATTTAGTGCAGATAATGACCTGTCAATAGTCTACGGCTGAGGAAACTGGGTTTCTCTGTATAATGGTGCCAGGGAAATAATTATGAGGAATATCCAAAAACTAAATTCAATTCAGTTAACATAATGCACGATCAATGCCTTTCTCCCTTTATACTTATAATTTATGTAGAAAGAGAGGAAGTTCTAAGAAAAAGTAGGTTTTTTATTCCATCAATGCATCCTTTAAAGCGTCTTTTAATCATATTTGCTCTTAGACACAACAAATGTCATTATCTAGGAATATGTTTTTTACGTATCACATATTGAACGACAGGTTATATAACAACATTTTGTTTTGTATTTAATTTATATACAACGGCATTTAAAAAAAATACTACAACTATGTTGTGTATTATTAAAACCTCTCAAAGGATTATATTCAATTAGATTTTTCTGTACAAGGTTAGTGTTGACAGCCTCAATATATTGATTTCCACGTCTATGTTAAAAACATGCGCTACATTTTACAATTCAAATATGTCATTAGCAATTTACTTAGGACAGTTGCATGCTGTGATTCATAAATTTTGAGAATACAAAAATGGGTTACATCATGTCTAGTTTGGTGGATATATAATGAAGATGTCGTCGAGTGCAGGAGCCTTTGGCATTTCCTAAATCTTAGGTATTGACTGAGAAGCTGGTTGCGTCATTTTATCTGAAGTAAATACTTTTTTGATATTGTTGTTTTTGAGAGAGATTTTATTTTGCTCATCTTCATGTCTTGGATTGTTGATACATTTAATTTTGTTCCTCCTCATGTCTTGGATTGTTGATACATTTTATTTTGTTCCTCTCATGTCTTGGATTATTGATAAATTTTAATTTATCCCTCTTCATGACTTGGATTGTGGATACATTTAATTTTGCTCTTCCTCATGTTTTGGATTGATGATACATTTTATTTTGTTCCTCTTCATATCTTAGATTGTTGATACATTTTATTTTATTATTTTTTTACTTCTCGTATTGTGAATGCTTACAAGAATGTTCATGCATTATATTTGGACAGCTATATGTTTCTTAAATTGTTATTGTTTTTTTTTCAGGATACGTGCCGGAGATGAATGCTGCGAAAACAAGAATAAACAAGTCTTTATAAGTGGAATTCTGAATAAACACTTGCCTCTGTTTATCAACAAAGTATATTTCGTTTCTTGGGACACATATCGAGATGCTGAAATAAAAGTCTCACAAAAACTGCAATGCATGGTCAAGTTTCTGGTAGAAGACTGGAAGGCCGCGTCCCCTTACATTGGACCGACCAGATCAATGACGTTACCAGCTCCTCTCTTTCACGGTTTTACATCTGGCCGAAGACAAAAATGGTTGGAAAAATATTATACAGGCTTTATCACGAAGATCACGACTATGAGCCACGAGGATGATGACTAGAAAGAAAGTTGATACGTTAAAGTTTGTTTCATAATTTTAACTGTGATATGTGAAGGACACTTAAATGTCGTTTATTTTTGTCAAGAAATAAATTAATACTTTACTATTGCTAACGTTTTTTTTTCACATTATAAAATTGATGGAATAAAACAAAATATCCTCAGGTGGAAACTGAATCCCGGCTTACTACCTTGATCAAAAAATTTTAGGACCGGCCACCGTGTGGCGCTGTCAATCACCCGATCGGAATTCTTTTTTTTTGTTAGGTTGCCACATCTATCATTGACACTTCCTTCTAAATTTCAGCGTCATAGCTTGACATTTGTAAAAGTTACGCTGTACTGAGTACATCTACCTTTGTGCGTGTTTTCGATTTTTTATTAGTTTGAAAATGGCATCAACTGTGCATCAACGAGTTTACATTAAATTTTGTGTGAAAAACGGACTTAACGGTCCGCAGACCTTGGAAATGTTGGAGAAATGTTTTTCGGTAGCACGAACGCTTCAGAAGTGGTCGTGAGTCGGTCGAGGATGACGAATACAGTGGCAGTCGAAAACTGATGAAAACATCGATAAAATCAAAGAAATGTTGGCCTAAAACCGCAAATTGACCATCAGAGAGCTTAAAGAGGACTTTAACATCGCTTATGGATCCGCTCAAGACATTTTGGTTAGTGATTTGGGCCTCAGACGTATCGCTGAAAAACTGGTGCCGAAAGATCTCAGTTTCATGCAAAAAAAGGATCGCGTTGAAATCGCGAAAGACATGATTTCCATGAGTTTTTGACCAAAAACAACACGAATACTATCCAACAGCCTTCGAATTCACCTGATCTGGCTCCCTGCGACTTTTTCCTGTTCAACCGACTTAAAAAACCGCTTCGCGGAACGCGTTACAGCACCCGAGAGGATGTCATGAAGAAATCGAAGACGGCTCTGATGGACATACCGAAAATTGAGTACCAGCGGTATTTTGAGGATTGAATCAAGCGCTGGCGTAAGTGCGTTGCAGTCGATAGGGAGTTCTTTGAAGGGGACCATATCGATTTTGATGAATAAACTTGTATTTTCGATTTTATGAATAAAGTTCTAAAACTTTTTGATCAAGGTAGAATTTATCCAAGAAACTGAGCTACTAGGGACATTTGTGTCCAAAAAATGTAAAAATTTAACTTCGTTAAAAAATACATACATAGTACGAAAAAGTGAATTGGTCTTCACAAAGCGCCCGTAGTTGGAATGTTAGCCTCACTTTAATTAAATGATATTTCAAATTCCACGAAGCTCTTTAAACGTTTTATAAAAAAAACGAATCATGTGTGAAAAAAATATAAAAAAATTAAATTTCAAAAAACCTATCTGTTGGCAAAAGGTTTGGCATTTCAGCAAATACAAATGTATGTCAAATTAACAAAAATTCGGCGAATCTGGGAAAGTATTTTTTTAATGACATTCGTTCACAATTTAAACCTTTGATACGGCGGTGTCGAAATTAAAATTTTGAATTAAATTTTTTTTCCATCTCAATTTCATATTAATAAACATTTACCATCATACCATGTCTCTATTGTGATATGCAGAGCGGGCAGATCTTCACACATTTCTATCAATTGAAGCAGTTTTCTCCTTATTCAGATATTTTAATATAAGTATAAAATGTGTATGCGCTAGTCATTCGACGAATTGCTAGTGAAACATCCTTAACAATTTTTATTTAAATATTATTAAATAACTAAACAATTTAATGCAAAAAAATATGATGCGATCTAAAATCGGAAAAATAAGAACATTCATAGCCAATCTCTTTAATTAATTAAATTGGAAGTCAAAACTGATAATAATTGAAAATTAATTGCTGAAAACATGAAAAAAACATCGGCCGACGTCCACAAAACGGGCGATGCGACCACCTTAAATGGACGCCCGAAAGCTACTGAAGCGAGAGAAGAGAGCGAACTGAGATTCTATTTATTGCGTTCCCATATACCGAAGTAGAGAGAGAGAGAGAGAGAGAGAGAGAGAGAGAGAGAGAGAGAGAGAGAGAGAGAGAGAGAGAGAGACGTTAATAGCGTCGCTTCCTCCCCCATAGCGGTTTTTTTAGAATGAATATACCTACGTCACATATTGGCACACGTTTAATTGTATTGGTAAATTTATTCCCGATTTTCACAAAATATCTCTGATGTGGCCGATAAGTGCTAATTATTATAAATATTATATTTTGCATTCAATGTGTAAATGTATTACGGAGAAAAACCTAAAGTCTGAACCCAGTATTTATTATATTTATAGACATAATAAAGTTTTTAGAAGCAATGAGTACTACTTACACATCACAGGGAAGGAAAAGTTAAAGCGATTTTTCCAAGCGACCAGTTTTTGTGTAAAAAATATTTTAGGTTAGGGTCATTGGGAGAAATTACACTGATATAGTTGACTATATTCGCATATATCTCAAAATATGACGAACTTCGTGCTCTACTTGTCATGACGCCTATGTGCCAATCCGGGGGCTGTGAGTTTGATTTCCCCTCATACCCATTTTATTAAAACGTTTTTTTTTTTAAAGTTCTTTGCACAGTTTTGCTGTCTTACTGAATTGACATTGGAATGGCGAATGTATCCTCAACTACGAGGCCTAGCAATGACGACGGTTGTGTGATTCATAACTTTCCTTACGTCTGAGCTTCATTCTTGACCTCCCTATGTATGGGCCGATCGATACACCAGGAATCAGTTAAGCTGTAGGCATTGTTAGAATACACCGTTGCTCTATCAGTCATCATTAATCGGAATACAGATTTACTGTCAGAGTTGCCTTATTAAACCTTTTATTCCCCAAAAATAACCTTAAGAAAGTACTTAATTGGATAAGTGAGGCATTATTGGGTGTAGGTGTAGTCTTGGGTTAGGTCACTTATCCTCAACATAATTATTAAAGGAATAATTCCTAATAAGTATTTTAATAATAATTGGGATAAATATAAGTATAGCACCACATTTTAATAATTCCTCAAATTGAAAAATAATAATGGGATAATATATATTTTAAAACTAAGTTAATATACTAAAATATTTAAGTAAATATATACATACAATGAGATGCCGAATTCAATAAAGGTAAAGGGAGGAAAACAATTTAGGCAGTCGATCAGAGCGTGGTTGTTATAGCGACAGGAGTTTGAGTACTTGGGCTTGCAAGAGGAACGAATTGTAGCAAATGTTTGTGTGAGCTCTTGACTGTAGTATTTTTTTTTGTTTTTTACAGGGCTGTGGAGTCGCTTAAAAAAAAACACGACTCCGACTCCGACTCCTATATTTACCAACAATACGACTCCGACTCCACAACTCCGACTCCACGACTCCGACTCCACAACTCCGACTCTACAACTCCGACTCAAAAAAGCTCAATTTTAGCAGGTTGTTTCCTACCTTTGCATATAGCCATTTTTTTCATGTTATAGGGATAAAAATAAAACAAGATCAAACTTAAATAATTATTTATTAGAATTTATTCTTAAAAACAACATTGCTTCTATAAAATCTGTATTCGTAGAGGCTCTCAAATCAGAATTGAGAATTTTAAGAGCGGAAAATAACCGCTCTACGGATACTTGGGTTGGGGTAATGCTGTAACGATCAATGCTGAATCTTTTACGATTTCTAGATACCGCTGTATTGCCGTTTCAACATTTAATTTATAAGTTCGGTCAACTTTTTCCATTATTTTCAATGCATCATAAAATTCAATTTTAAATTTTGAAATAGAGTCTCCTTCATCTATATTGGGACTGTGATTCAAACGAGGACGTTTTAGTTTATCTTGTTCATTGAGATATTTTTCAAAATCGTCTTCAGATTCAGCGATGTCGGATGAAGATGATGATACTTGGTGTAAGCTGCCTGCTGTCATCTCTTTTTCTAGTCGAAGGCCTTTCATACCAACGGTTAATTCAAACAGAGCGTTTTTAGCTCTATTTATTTGTTCTTCCGTCAATATGGATCGAACCATGGGGTTAACATAGATCCCAGCCAACAGAATTTTCTTTCGACGTGAGAAAGAAGGAGACAAACACATTTCCGTAGACTTTATGCATTAAATGGATCTCGGTGATTCACCATATCGGCGCGACTTGCACCTGCAAGTTTAATATTCGTGCACAATACACATTCATTATAATAATTTAAAAAAAAATGTATTTTAAATTTTAACGAAAAATTAGTCAGAGTCGCTCGTTTTTTACGACTCCTACTCCGACTCCGACTCCGGCCCAAACACCGCGACTCCGCGACTCCGACTCCAACTCCGACTCCAACTCCACAGCCCTGGTTTTTTATGATTATATGCTGTATATTGTGGGATGAAAATTTTGGTATGTCGATGAAGTGTGAGGAGTTTGATTTCGGGTGATGTATACATATGTAATTGAGTGTCACTGTTTGTCAGGTTGATAAGAATGTGCAACGGGGTTTTATATAATCAAAAATCTGAAAGAAGTTTCGATTTATTTTTTTCATGCTATATGTCCTCAGTGAGATACAGACGAAAGCCTAGTTTACTGGGGACACGACAAGTGAAAGTAATAAACCCAGATCCATTAACATTGTGTGTTCAAATTAAATTACCTGTAATTTTTTCGCTAATTATGTATATTTCTTGTCATGTGTAAAATAAATAAATAAATACTAGAATTATAAATATATTCTGTTTAATTTGATATGTACTTAGTAACACAACCTCAAATATTAAATTTGTTATTTTTATATAGTAAAGTATGATTTTAAGAAACTACCTAAAAATGTACAAAAATGTATGTATAGGTAGTTTATAATTACACCACGAGAAATCGATGATTTTTAGCTTCCGAAAACCAGTAAAAAAGTAAATGTAAGTTCTCGGATGTCAAAAGTAAACCGGAAGATAATAAGACGAACTTTGTCTACATAAAGTTTTAATACTTAATAAATAATTAAATAAACAAATCAATTGTTCTCCATAATTAGGCATATTGGCGTAGGAAGGAATCTCGAGCATTTCTATCAAACTTATTGATGCTAAATTAAATATTATTCCACTAACCCTTCCTTCCTTGTGATGCGTAACTAGTATAGGTACATTGCTTCTAAAAACTTTAACATCTCTTTAAATATAATAAATACTGGGTTCAGATTTTAGGTATTCGTTTGTAATACATTTACGCGTTGAATGAAAAAAATATTAATAATAATAATTAGCACTTATTGGCTACATCAGAGATATTCCGTGAAAATCGGGAATAAATTCACCAATACAATCAAACGTGTGCCAGTGTGTGACGTAGGTGTATTTATTCTAAAAAAAACGCTTTGGGTGAGGAAGCGACGCTATTCACGTCTCATTCTCACTCTACTTCGGTATATGGGGACGCAAGATATATAATTTTAGTTCGCTCGCTTCTCTCGCTTCAGTAGCTCTCGGGCATCCGTTTGAGGTGGTTTCTTCGCCCGTTTTGTGAACGTCGGCCGGTTGTTACAAAATCTTAGCAGATTTTGTAACAGCTTGGTTCAACCATATAAGTTTAAGTGCTCCATTAACTTTCTTTCGTATCTCTAGACATGGATCGATATCCCTCGTAACACTTCCACCATCTTAAAAAATATAGCCAGAATAGCAGAATATCTCAATTGGCACCAGTATTTCATTGTTCACACATACATTGGTGATAACAATCAATACAAGATGGTATCTCTTTTTCTCTTCAATAAATCGGAAAACCATTCTAAGATTCAGTACGAGGGGAAAAAGGATAATTTCCAAAGAATTCCGCGTACTTCGACTCTCCGTAGAAATATCTTAAAGATTTCCCTCAAGCGTTTTTGGGGATATACTCGTATTCTATCCTATTATCAGTTTTCATATGAAAGCATTAGACTCAGGCGATCAATAACACTAGAATGAGAGCGTATTCAATCCAATTCTCATGTACATGATTATCCTCTCTCATGGAGCTGCCCTCAAGGGGTGAAGCTAGTACGGTGCTGGCGTATAAAGCAATCGGATGCATATCACTGGGAATTACCATATGAATACATAATAATTATGCCATAATATACACGCGCTGGCATTAATATCTTTTGTGAATACCAAAGTGTGGTTGGGCTTGAATATGTATTCCTTTTGTTAAAAACTTTATATTTTGCTTAAATGTGATGCTTTTGTTAACCTTTGTGTGTGAGCTCTTAATGTAAAGCATTGTTAATTTTTACGTACAGAACCTTTTTTATTAGGTTTTCTCAAAGCCTATATCCGCACGAGAAGAAGAAAATTATGAAATGTATTGAATGGATAGGGTATTGAATATTATAATATATATGCTGTATTGCGTCAGTGTATGTTGAGAATAGAGCCTGCATAAAAGTGAACCATGCTTTCACTGAATGGGCTAATACGTTAAAAAAGGGAATCTAGGATGTGTAATATTTATCAACATCAATGTGTTAATGGTCTCTAAGAGTCATGTAGTGACATGAAAATGATGAACGGGAATATATGCGAACTGTTGTATGATGATTGCATAAATGTGAATGATAAATTTATTTACTGTACGTGAAATGTGAAGAAAATGGTCTAAAAATTAAAGCAGCGAAATTCAAAGTCATAATTTTTGAAAAAGGTTGAAGGAAAAGTAAAAAAAAACGATATTAGGGTGAACAATGAAATATTAGAACAAATTGAAGAATAATGTAATTTTGGTAAATATACTCGTATTATCATACGACATAAAGGAAAGATGCGATATTGAACGATTAGTTGCAATAAATAATAAAAGAAGGCCGAAGAGGTGTTGGTATTAGGCAAATCTCCTGGCTCCGCAATATACGTGATTGGACTGACATAAGGGGGCGTTGGAGATCTTTTTAGGGCTGCTGGGGACAGAGATATCTACTCTCAAGTAATATTCAACGTTGGGGGGACCTGACATGACACTGAGAAGAAGAAGAAGTTGCAATAAGAAACTAAATAAATGGGGCACTTACAGATATATCGAAGCAATATATCTGTTAAAGTGACAGTTTAGTGCAAACATTGACGTTTGTGCGTGAAAACTGGGCGTCGAAAATATATTAAGCCGTGTAAATGCGTGCATTGAGATGTTTATTTGGTGTGTTGATGTATGATAGAATAAGAAATGTACTCGTAATTACTTAGTATGGATTTGAAGAAGTTTTATAATGATTGAAAATTTACATAATACAAACGAAACCATTTTATTTTACTCGTAGTTTGGTTGTCCACTGTACAGACACATCTAAAATATAATTTATTCTGTACCATTCAGCTAAAATAACCTCAAATACAGTCTAGATAAGTAAAAATATAATTAAACCAGACTCTGACTCTCCATTACATAAGTCAATTAAAGTCTAACGCTGGCCATATATATTTATATACACTATTTAAATAAATTATGATGAATACATCGATGTCCGAAAAAATGTACCGAAATTGTTCTTCACACAAAAGAAAAATAAATCGGTGGAGACAAAAGTACAGTAATCAAACTAATAACTAAAATCGATGACGAGACTCAGTTGGATTTAATTTTTATAATAACATTTTTGGATAATACAATTCAAATTTTTAAACTGCGCTGGATAGGGCATTGATACGAGTATCACGTGCCGGACACTGCCCTTATAATAGAAGGGTCTGTTCACCGATCCGATCCAAAAATCTACATGTAACTAGGATAAATTTAAAGCTACTGTACTAACGGTGATGGTATTTTTTCTTTAAGGGAAAAATATATAAAAAAATGCGACGATCTTCAAAGTTTGAGAATATGTTTCTATGTCGAAGTAACGAAGAATAAAGCTCAAATTCATCTATTGTTGAAACACAAGGCAGTTCTGCTAGTAATAGTGAATCTTAGAGTTGTATTAATTTGTCTTTGTGGGGAATTGTTCAAGAATATTGTGAAATTTTATCTTAGCTATCATAATATATAATTATTTAAATACACAATTCTTAGATCTTTGTGTACATGTATATGATATAAGTGTAATAAAAAACACACTTCGAATATTATTTTATTTTCCTTTATATTTGGTAATGTTTGATCCAATTATATTTAGTTAAATGTATTATACAGGATAAAAGTTAAGTTTGTAAAATTAATAATAATAACAGAAACAATGGATCTCATACTTATATCTGAAGTGATTAATTTATACCCATGAGATAATTAAGAATCTTGATCCTCGGTGTATTCACCAAAATATGGAAAATAACGATATTGAGTTTATTCAATAGTCATTCCGCATGTGAGTGATGACGCTATTAAAAGCTCAGTTTATTAATACGCCTCAGAAAGGAATCTTAATTAACTGACGTAAATGTCAGGTATTAAACGAAAGTTTGTCAATCAACAAGGGGTGCGCTGTTTTGCCTGTTAGTAATGTATATGCTGTTTGGAAAGTCGTTTCGTATTTCTAGGATATGTGTCTTTAGAACCAGATTTTTATTTATTACTTTATTATTTACTATGCTATATGTATGTATGCGGTCAGGCTCGCCCTCTTTTGGTAGGGGTATATCTTGATCTTATTCTACATGCGCAAGGGTGTGGGCTGAAAAATATCTGGTGTCCTAGTGGCTGGGCTCGGCCTATATTAGTGGGGTGTATCTTGGCCGAGGGGATGTTATTAGATGAGCCCAGACCTTTTGATAGCTTCTTTCGTTAATGTATTCTCTGCAATTTATGTGTTTTTGAAGTGTATTTAAATAATTCATGTTTATACTATGTTGCTGTCAATGAACCTGTATTTATTTATTTATTTGACTGGGGGATATTAGTAAATGAACCCAGACCTTTTGATAGCTTCTCTCTTAAAAATATTTTCTTCGACATTCTCCTGAGATACATATGTGTGTATGCGGTCAGGCTCATACATACTATGTTGCTATCAATAAACTTATATTTATTAGTATTACTTGAAATCTAATTTTGTCAGCCCTTATTCCCTAGTTTACTGGGGATACGACAAATGAAAGACAACAAACCCAGATCCATTAAAATTGTATGTCCAAATTAAATGACCTGTTGTTTTTTCACAAATTATGTATATTTCTTGTCATGTGTAATAATAAATAAATAAATAAATAAATTTACTCGAATTCCTTAATTTGGCGTAATTTTGGAGATGTAACTAAATAAGTTATCTTTAACTTCCACAAAGGAAAAATGTGACCTAACCGATCGATAGCGTATACCAAATGTGGTTTACAAAATTACGTAATGGTATATTCAGCCATATGATCCTCGAAGATAATTCGCTCAACAAGAACGATGACCATTGATGACGACTAAATCAAATCTTTGATCGAGAACAAACAGCGTTCTACAACACAAAAGATTATTGAGATACTGAAAATAAAGAAAAGTACCGAATTTGGGCATTTGGTGCTATTTTACTTCTAGATTCGACCTAAAAAAAAGAAATTATTTTCTGTTCAGTCAATATATAAATAATCAAGTGCGTAGTTATCTTTTAATGCTCAAATAACAATATCCATGCATACGCATTAAAATATGGGACAAAGCCATCCTTACCTGTAACATTCAGGTCGAATGACATGTGTCTAACAAACAAAGCCACGGAGCTTGTTATGAATGACAGAATAAGAAGTAAAAACATTAGGAAATAAATGCGGGCTGGAAGCAGGTGTTTTGCTTATGGTGAAAAAAGAAGTATTGAAATGGTTCGGATACAAAGAAAAACGAATGCTGGAAAAAATATGAAAATTTATCTTTAAGAGGAAATAGAAGAAATTTCAAAAGATAAGAAATATAAGAAATTTCGAAAGATAGGAAATAGAAGAAATCTCGAAAGATATTTAAAAACGTGTTATGATTAAGTGAATCAAATTTGGAACAAGATAAGAGTGAAAAACATTTAAAATAGGAGAACATGCATAAAATGTGTACGGATGTGGCCGAAACAACAGTTGTTGACCTCCATGGTTTAGTTAGTAAGATGCCGGTCTCCCAGCCCTGTGTTGGCGGGATCGATTCCCGTTAGAACCCAAATTTTTCCACTTAAGTCCTCTTTGACACCTTTATTGTTCATTGGAAGAGAGTGTCACATGGCAATAAGCCCTTCACAATACGATTATACGAAACGATTATATGATATATATTGCCAAAGGGTACTAAGCCCACCAGGTTGTAATGTATACAACGAAAATGTAATATAATACAATACAGTACCCCAATAGGGATATAAAGGGATGGTGATAAAGAGAAATCAGAGAGCAAAAAATATTTACCAAAATATTTTGTTATTCCGATCTTAATAATCTGACATATCACAAAGCGTGAAAAAGATTAAAAACTTGACACCAACATTTAATTCAGTCGTAGTAGAAATATATAAATCGTTCTCAGTTATATTATTCTAAAGGTATGCGTTTTGCGTAACCAAACGATTGTTAAGTATTCTTTGTTTTAAACAATATAATTTTGCAGTCATTAAATTACATAAATACTGTCTCGTGATCAATAAAGTCCGCATAGTATTTGTGCTGATTATTTTATCTTCTTCTGTCATATAGTTTATCTTTCATAGTCGGTTGTTAAGGTTTCTCATACGTGACAGACTCAGGAGTAACCGGATGAATTTTTTCCATTTCTCCCGGAAATGAAAATACTTAACACTTCCACGATATGATCGGCCCTCTGGACCAATCTACATGAACACAACGGGGAATCAATAAAATCCCATATATATGGTACTAATATTTCATCTCTTTACATTATAGTCAATAATATTTTAAACTTATAGTTTTTCACAATCGAATTTAAAGTTGGTATAAATTATCCTTTTGAAGTTGGTATAAATTATAATTAAAACACGTCTTTGAGATATTAGACTCTCCTCAATGGCGATATGAATCGAGAATTGAACACGATCTAATTGAAAGAAAAAAAAAGTTGTAGTTTCCAAACTTATTTGCTTACTACCCTCTTACACAAGGCCCTCTGGAAATTTACCTTTTTTAAATTAAACAAAACAGAAAAATCTGGTGAAGCTTTTTTTTATGTACTAAACATATCTATAGTTTTATAAATAAGATACAATGATACTTAAATTGTTGAAATATTTATTAAATAATCCTAATGAGAAGGATGAACCTGATGTATTGCCACATATTTTTAATGTTTTGCAGTTTGTTATTTGCAATAAAATTTCTGATAAAAATGTATACAATTTGTCAGGACTTGGTATTTGTTCTGATATGATCAACCATTTCATTTATTACAGTCATAAATACGATTAGCTATTAAACACTCAACTCACGGTATATATCGTAAATTTTAGTGTTTCGATGGGAAGGTGTCAGGATTTGGTAATTGTTCAGCTATGATCAACCATTTAATTTATTAAAGTCATAAATAGCTATTCAAATTTTATTCATGGTATATATCGTGAGGATGATGTGCATTTTTATGTAAACAAATTTTGAGAGGACCTTGTTAGACTGATATGACTAACGTTTTCCCATCGAAACACTAAAATTTACGATATATACCGTGAGTTGAGTTTTTAATAGCTATTTATGACTGTAATAAATTAAATGGTTGATCATAGCAGAACAAGTACCAATTCCTGACAAATTATGAGAGCAAGATTTTAATTTCAAAAAGATATTTTGGAAATAAAACAATTTGGAAAAGAAATTATAAAGCTATTTACTAAAATAATTCAAATAAGTAAGTAGCCGCCCTATTTGCCCCAGGACCAGCACTCAGTTCCCTCCAGTAACCCCAGGGGGGCAATGAGCCCACTTTGGGAACCCATGCTCTAATATAATGCACTTGTATTCTTTCTCCACCTTACTACTACAATATGTCATTAGTATGCAGCAAACTACACATAATGGCTTATGTTAATGCCTTACATAAATTATAAAAATATTAAATGTTAATTTAAACAATATGTAAGGTAATTTTCTGTGTTTGTTTTTTTTTATTTTATAAAACAAATCTTCTATTCTGTAAGAAGCTTAGAAAAGAAAAGCAGAGAATTGAAGATTTTCATCTCTTCATTTCATTACAACAAACACAAAAAAAAATATGCAAACCCCGCCAGATTTCGCTGGTAAATGCCCTCATACATTACTGGTACAAGAAACGGCAACAAAACTAGGACGCGAAATGGATTTTTGTACGCGGAAAAGTTTCAGCGCGCAAAAATTTGAAAAAGTTTTCCTGAAAAATAAAACTGAAAGTCCGCTCTCTGGGGGTTTAAGCGGATAATTTGTATGTAGATGAAAATATCCTTCCTGGGAGCACTTCCACGTATTAGGAAATGTGGAACACTCGAATCCTGTTTAGGGGTTACATTCACCGGAGGTTTTTTTTTAATACAATCCTTTTATTGTGATTCTTTGGTTGTATATATTTATTTGTCATTAAATTATTCGCAAAACATTATAAAAAATCATTGAAAATAGCGATATATTCGCTCAAATCGGTTTTTACACTCCTGGTAAAAATATATGGAACTGTTTTACAATTCAAATGCATTAAGTCATCAATTAATCGATCGTGAGAATGCAACAGTTGGGTAACTCTGTATTTGGTTTGGTAGATATTTTAAATGAAGATGTCAAGTTGAGAAGTATCACTTTCCAGCATTATCTTGACTGGGTGACTGGCTATTCTATTTTATCTCTGTATTTATGTTGTGACTTGTCCTATAATATCCCCGTGATAGAGATCCATTTTTTTTAGTTTAAAGTTATACGCAATAGGTCTTGTATTTTTTAATGAATTTTTTGACGTTCCGTGCTGTATAGTTGTATGTTCGTGCACTAAATTTTGAAATATATATGTACCATATTTCAAATTTTATGTGTGTTTCTAGATTATGTGTGTAGAAAAGATTATTTTTGCTTTCTTATTTTTACTTTGGCAAATGACAATTACGTGGCGTTAATTTTGTTGATTAAAAATAAGTAAGACTGACTTTGCACAGAAGTTTGCTTATGCCATCCATAATACGAGGCGTATCCAGAAAGTAAGTGTACTGAGGCTCTCACGACCGGATGAATTTTATTTTCGACATGTTGGCTACACTTCCGTGTAGCCTGACCCTTCCCCTCCGCAACGAGACCGGTTCGAGGTCAGTACGTTGAGAAGTGTCGACGCGATAACACGTTTCGTGAAAAATGTCAAACCAATCTCCCGCCAAGTGCGAAATTTTGTAAAAAGGCAAGAGTTTTTGAGGCGCTGCAAACTCCATGGAGATGAATTTCTCCGCTCCATCGTTACTGGAGATGAAACTTGGGTTGCACACTACACGTCTGAAACCAAAAGGCAGTCTCAACAGTGACGTCACACCTCTTCACCCTCCGCCAAAAAGTTCAAAACCACAATTTCAGCCAAGAAAATCATGGCATCCGTGTTTTGGGACTGTCAAGGCATAATTTTAATTGAATATATGCCTCAAGGGGAGACCATCAACTCTGCAAGATACTGTGAGACCCTAAAAAAATTGCGGAGGGCGATTCAGAACAAGGGGAGAGGCATGCTGACAAAGGGAGTCTGCCTGCTGCACGACAATGCAAGACCACACACGGCCAACTCCACGAAGGAACTGCTCGCCTCGTTTAAATGGGATGTCCTGAACCATCCCGCGCATTCCCCTGACCTAGCACCTTCAGATTACTATTTCTTTACCTCCCTGAAGCTGCACATGGGTGGAAAAAGGTTTTCAACCGACGAGGAGGTAAAGGAGGAGGTGGAGAAGTGGACAGAGGGGTTGGCAGGAAACTACTTCGAGGAAGGCATCAAAAAGTTGATACCCCGCTTCACCACCTGCATTGAGAGGAATGACGACTATGTCGAAAAATAGCTTACATATGTACTACGGTAACCACGTATTTTTTTTGTTTAAATAAAAGAAATTGTAACCTACAAAAATTCAGTACACTTAGTTTCTGGATATGCCTCGTATATAGAATCGAAACCTGGACATTGAAAATGAAATATATGTTAAGAGCAAAATAAATACAGTAGAAATATGTATCTTACTTAGAATATCTGGTATTACAATGTTTGATAGAGTAACAAATAACATGTTCCCTTAAAAAGCATTAACGGAGAACGTATATGTTGTGTGCTTGAATCTCTGCACTGCTCCACACTTGTAAAGGGGCACTCCTTTTGATCCTACTTATTTATATGTGCAAAACGCGACTCACTGGATTGGGTTTAGGTAATATAGTTCTGTAGCTTCCCAGAAAGCCGATATCTCGTCTGCTGTAGATCTCTCTCTTGTCCACTTATCGCAAAACGTTTGGATCATCATTCGGATTTTCGATGTTTTTATATTTATTATTATGATTTTAGAAACGAACACACACCAAACATTCAAGAAGTGATTATTATTGGGCTTTAAACATTTCTTACACTATTAAGAAGGTTTTATGGTAAACATGACAGGCTCTGTAATATCCTGATGTAGAGGTGATGAACTATCCTGGAATAACTTTTTATATTCCCTACGTACAGCTATATTAATTCGGATTTTGGGAAGATCTGTGATGACGAGGACGAGAAATCTAGAGAGTGGCGAGATTTAATTATAACGCGAATTATGCCCAGCGAAGCGTTCAAATGGACCACAACATTATTTAAGTAAGTGCTACTAGCCCAAACTGGTGCCCAATATTTAAGTACACTAATGCAATTGTTGCTGTCAGGAGTGTTTAAGCGTTGCATCTACATATAGTCTCAGGTAGTGGCTGTGCTCAGTTATCATGCTCAGTTGGTTTTCCGTTTTCTTGGTACACATCCATAGACGTGCGTGTCTCCGTGGTAAAACATTGGATTTCCGTCCGAGTAGTCCCCGGTTTGAACCCCGTACTGTTATTATCCTCAAATGACATAGACATTTTTATCCGCCTAATGGTCGGAGCTATAACCTATGACTTCGGTCATATCTATTTTTTTTCAAAAGTAGAAAAGAAGAAAAAAAACATTTTGGTGTGCGATCGGAAGCATTACAGTATTGTGACTGGTGAGTTTGCTGGTGTACAACGACTCAATAAAAAAAGGTCAATGACATATATTTGCTTTATTTTTGAATTGACGTTGAAATAGCGTGAGGATCCTTAATTAGGATAATATATAACATCACGATTTTTCATTTTTAGAACAGTCAGAGAGGATAGATCCACACTGTCCTATCAATGTCTTTGCGTCATCAACACTCGTACGTCTCGTGAAACATGATTTAGCTATATATTTTATTTCATTCACAACATTTTAATATACATTATTTTACGTACATCAATATTGATACACTGTACATTTGACGGCCTTTTTGTGAAACAAGATTTTTTTTAACTAACCAACTTACTTTGAATACATTAAGCGGTTTCAATTAACGACAGTTTTTGCAAAAAATGTAAACATTTTTTAATATGTAAGTAAAAAAATAAAAATCTCTGAACAATGATCTTAAGACTAATGTAAAAAATTCTCAAAATATTAAGGAAAGGTAAAAAAGAAAAATAAGGATGAAATTATATTTGAGCAATGTATTATTTATTTATCAACCATACCGGTTTCAAGGGATTCCCTTCGACATCAGGGAAGTTCAAACAAGACTGAATTAACAAGGAGCTCAAAAAACCACTGAATAATGTGAGTTTATGTGCCAGTACTGGCATAATTCAGTCATGTTTGAGTTTCTTTGCTGATGACGGGAAAACCTTGAAACCGATAGGCATATCAATAATATCTTAAGTGAAAAAAGGTGATTGTCGCTGAAAATTTTAATAATACGAGGCATATCCAGAAAGTAAGTGTACTGAAGTTTTGTAGGTTAAAATTTTTTTTATTTAAACAAAAAAATTACGTGCTTACCGTAGTACATATGTAAGCTATTTTTCGACAGAGAGTCCATTCCTCTCAATGCAGGTGGTGAAGCGGGGTATCAACTTTTTGATGCCTTCCTCGAAGTAGTTTCCCGCCAACCCCTCCGTCCACTTCTCCCCCTCCTCCTTTACCTCCTCGTCGGTTGAAAACCTTTTTCCACTCATGTGCAGCTTCAGGGAGGTAAAGAGATAGTAATCTGAAGGTGCTAGGTCAGGGGAATGCGCGGGATGGTTCAGGACATCCCATTTAAACGAGGCGAGCAGTTCCTTCGTGGCGTTGGTCGCGTGTGGTTTGCCATTGTCGTGCAGCAGGCAGACTCCCTTTGTCAGCATGCCTCTCCTCTTGTTCTGAATCGCCCTCCGCAATTTTTTTAGGGTCTCACAGTATCTTGCAGAGTTGATGGTCTCCCCTTGAGGTATATATTCAATTAAAATTATGCCTTGACAGTCCCAAAACACGGATGCCATGATTTTCTTGGCTGAAATTGTGGTTTTGAACTTTTTGGCGGAGGGTGAAGAGGTGTGACGCCACTGTTGAGACTGGCTTTTGGTTTCAGGCGTGTAGTGTGCAACCCAAGTTTCATCTCCAGTAACGATGGAGTGGAGAAATTCATCTCCATGGAGTTTGCAGCGCCTCAAAAACTCTTGCCCGGCATTATTTATTTCGCACTTGGCGGGAGATTGGATTGACATTTTTCACGAAAAGTGTTGTCGCGTCGACACTTCTCAACGTACTGACCTGGAACCGGTCTCGTTGCGGAGGGGAAGGGTTAGGCTACACGGAAGTGTAGCCAACATGTCGAAAATAAAATCCATCCGGTCGTGAGAGCCTCAGTACACTTACTTTCTGGATACGCCTAGTATACGAATATTAGTAATGTAAAAAAAATCTACTCTCTCTTGGACGATATGAATGACGGTGTACATCTGATAACTTAAAGAAATTTAAATTTAATTCTTTTTAAATTCATCCGATGCACTTGCCAAAATTTAGAAAGCTACAATTTATAGGCTCTCTATTTCATTTCTAATGCAGAAAGGAATATTATTGGCATCCTCGTTTGTTGGCATCTCTGACCTCGTTTCAAACGTCCGCAGTTCGTTTTCTGAATTTGGAGAATATCCAAGATTAGAACTAATTTTAACATCTTGACAACTTCTGTGAATTTATTTTGATCTTTATCAATGACTGGACATGATTTTTTTATTATAATGCGATAAAATTGTATTATATTTATAGTTGTTTGGTATAAAAAAAATCTTGAATTCAGTAAAACTTAACGGCTTTATTATCATGTGGTATGTCTCCAAATAAATAAGAAAGGTATATTTCCTTAAGAAAGCTAGTTTTTTTTAATTTTCAATAACCAAAAGGTTTTATGAATCATTAAAAAAAATACTATAATTTGGGAAGTACAGGTATGTTCTCAGACCAGATATATTTATTGAACGGATTTGATTTTTTATGGTGGCATTTTTATGTTGTAAGCGAATAATGTAAATTATACATTAAATAAACGTGGAATGTGAAAAAAGTACCTTAGACTTAGTGTTACAAAAACCAAAGTCATGAATTATGAAAATATTCAAGGAAAACCTATTGTTGGATTTGTATGAAAAATGAAAGGGAAGAAAAAACAACTTGAAGAATTCTGCTGTTTTTTTAAGTATTTTGTCATACGAAGGAAAGGTGGAACTATATATTGAATGCCGAGTTGCATTAGGGAACTTAGTCAACGGATCACTTATTTCGGATTTAAAATCGGAAAAATAAGAATATTCATAGCCAATCAAAATATGATAATAATTGGCAAGTCAAAAGTGATAATAATTGAAATTTAATTGCTGAAAATATGAAAAAAAAACATCGGCCAACGTTCACAAAACGGGCAAAAAGACCACCTCACATGGATGCCCGAGAGCTACTGAAGCGAGTGAACTGAGATTATATTTCTTGCGTTCCAATATACCGAAGTGGAGTGAGAGTGAGACAATATCGTCGCTTCTTCACCCATAGCGGTTTTTAAGAATGAATATACCTACGTCACACACTGGCACACGTTTGATTGTATTGATGAACTTAATCCCGATTTTCACAAAATATCTCTGTATGATGTTCACAAAATAATATGTGGCCGATAAGTGCTAATTATTATAAATAATTTTTTTTCATTCAATACGTAAATGTATTACGGAGGAATACCTAAAATCTGGAGACAATATTTATTATATTTATAGAGATATTAAAGTTTTCAGAAACAATGTGTACTAGTTACACATCACAGGGAAGGAAGGGTTAAAGGTGAAGATTTTAAAACTGAAATCAATTTATTTAAAATATTTTTCTCATAACATGACTTTATGTTAAATATTAAGGCTGTATATTAAACGTTTTTTTCCCTTATAAAAATAATCAAAGTTACTACGACTTCAAATAATGAATAAGGCACGACGAGGTGATGAATATGATTGATCATGAATAAGTTAGATGTCTTACCTATCTCAAGATATTTCTGGTGTACTGAATCATACTCATCCCAAGTGATGCTTCTAAATCGGTTCCTCTCTCGAGAAGCTGCAAGAATAGTTTCTTGCCTGAAGTGGTCATTGGGATTCCTGGAAAAAAAATACAATTTATTGCAAAAAATTTACAAAATTGAATACAGATATTTACCCAACATATTTCGGGATTTGGCCCCACGTTCAATGGGCATGTCAAACATACTGTTTCGTTTTATTTCTGAAGTTGAGATAAATATCTTTAGATGTGTCTGATTCAAGTTATCATTTAAAAGTCAAATCAGATAACAGGGAGCGACAAATAATTTATCTGTATTCTGTTGACTTAAAAAATATATATATATGGAAGAGATACAAGCATACAAATGCCAAGTGTTTATTTTTACGACAATCTGACAAGTACTGGTAATTAAAAAAGGCCGATTGCCAGGTAAAAGGTTGCAATGTTATTAACTTCTTCTTCTTATTTAGGCCTGTTGGCCTGTTATGGTCCTGCATCATTGTTTTCCTCTTGTGACGTCGACTGCCAGCTGTCTTTCCATCTTTTGGGAGGTCGTCTTGAAGGTCTGCTTGCTTGGGGGATACTGTATCTGGCCATTCTTATGGGTCTTGGTTCCGCCATTCTGGATACGTGTTCGTTCCAGAACCTTATTCTCTGTCATCCCCATCTGACAATATCATCAACTTCGCACATCCTTCGAATTTCTGTTTTTCGTACTCTATCATGAAGGCTTTTGCCAGCGATACTCCTGAGTACCTTAATTTCGCTGGTTCGAAGGAGATTTTTGGTTCTGACAGTGTCGGCTCTGGACTCTATGCTGTATGTCATTATGGGGTGGACACAGGTCTTGTATATTCTTACCTTGCTTTGGATGTTCATATATTTGTTTTCCAGATAGTGTTCTTTAAACATCCGGAAATAGCTGCGGTCTTTTGTGATTGTTCAACGTTATTAACAAAAATAGATAATCAGACAGCAAAGTGAACTTACGCCTTCATTTTCAAAGAACTGATAATAACTGACAAATTGTCAACAATATACCTTCGATGAGTCCCCCGATTTTTTTGGCATATAGCTCGTGGCCAAGGAGTATCGTTGGAGAGATATGTGGTTACTGAAGGTGTAGAATGACGACGCACAAGAGGAAGAATCCTAATGCTTGAGAAACACAACTGGACTACCCATAATAACTTATTTTCGAGCCGCAGAATGCAGGAATGAATAGATACGCGTCGTCGGAGGATATCATGAGTGTCACGATGCTCAGTAATGAACATCGTGACTTGACAGGACAGGACAAAAATCACTGGTAAATGAAACGACAGTTAGTGACTAGGGAAAAGGGTATGAAGGTGAAGACGACGGACGTCTTTGAAACCGATAGTGAAGTAAATTATTCAAACATTGGTGAATAGAAAGAAAAATTACATTTTATTTATTTGTATTTATATATTTAATTTTTATGATTATGTGCGGTACATTGTAGAGTGAATGTTTTTGGTCTGTCTGGAGTGATGAAGTGTGAGAAGTTTCATTTCGCGTGGTGTATACATGTGTAATTGAGTGTCACTGTTTGTCAGGTTGATGAGAATGTTCAACGGGGTTTTATATAATAAAAAAATGGAAAGAAGTATAGATTATTTTTTTCATGCCATATGCCCTCAGTGAGATACAGGCAAAATCCTAGTTTACTGGGGACACGACAAATGAAAGGCAACCCAGATCTATTAAAATTGTGTATCCAAATTAAATGACCTGTTATTTTTTCACAAATGATATACTCGTATATATTTCTTGTCATGTGTAAAATAAATGAAAATAATTTTAAAAAAATAATTTAAAAAAATGTATCACTAAATAATATTTTTATATGACACCACAAAGTGAATTGAATTCATGTTTTTAAGATTGAATAGAATATTTTTACAGTTGTATAGTTTATTTGCTGTGTTTAATGTTTATTATTTACTCCTTTGATTGTTTTGTCAATCTAATCAGTTAGTTAAATTTTCAACATTTTCCAAAAGAGTTTTTGAAAATAAAGTATGACTTTGTCTGTAATTTAATTCAACAGTGTGATTTCTGTAGATATAATAATTATTAATCAACAGTCTACAGACAAACACATCTTTAGGTATTTAAGAAAACATATTCCCCTTCCTCTTAGCACACTTTATTTCTAAGCTCAGACACAATATACCAGGGGCGATCAGACTTTGACCATCGACGATCTACCATAAAAGCATTAGGCGGCAAGCGATTGACTAAAATTGAGGTAAAAATAAAATACAAAGTTTATAATTGGTAAGTATTTATTAATTGCAAAGATGATCAAATATAAATAAGTATTATCATTGAAATAATAAGTGTTCTGTAACTAACGTTCTTTTGATGTCGATGCATGGCACTGCATGCCCTCTGCATACTTTTCATAGGATGGCACGTAATTACTAAGTGCCAAACGCAAGCATGAATTAAGATGTTCGTCACAGAGCCGAGCCGATTACGATATTTAGATTTCATTATTTTCATTTCGGAAAACGCAGACTCGCACAAATAAGTTGACCTAAACAATGCTGTTAACTGAGAGGCAATTTGTTTCAAACATGGATATTTTTCTTCATATAAACAAGCACAAAATTTGTCATATGTAGCTCTGACTTTGAGATGTACGAGTATATCTGACATCATTTTCAAGACCTCATTTTCGATAGAAAATTAGTCCAAATTGAACGTGTTTGATATTCCAAAAGCAATTTTTTCAACATCCACACAAGAAAATGGATAACACATGAAAGTTATAATGTCAGTTAAATTGTCTAAATCGGAAAAACGCCTTTCAAATTTAATATTTAATGTTTGTTACTATATTAACAAATATTAGGTTAAAATAATTATAAAAAAATATTCAGTGTACTTTTTATAAATTCAATGTCAGAAATTTCAAAAATATAATATGTAATTGATCGACTTAAAAACCTTCCGCGACCGACCGTTTGAGCACCCCTGCCATAGACCTTCTGGCTGACTAACTAGGAATTCCTCTTTCAAGTTGTCAAGTTTATTACATGTGTCATTAAATTACACAACTAATGTTTTTTTTTCATGGATTTCAAAATAGCACTATCAATGCCAGAGAAAAAGAAAAACATCTAAAGCGTTTACAGTAGAAGATTCAGTTTTATTTCAGCGCTGAAATTGCTTGGGGGGGTTTCGAAATGTGTTTGAGAGACGACCCAAAAACTTTGCGATAGAGTACTTCAAAGTTGCATTGTGCTTCTCGCTTCGATGTTTACTTTCTTCGGGATCCGGATACCGTGAAATAGTGTTTTATATGAAGTATTTTTCTTTTATGTTCTTTCCTCTCACTCTGTGCTCTTACTAGATCTGCACTTTCTTCGCAAACGTTGGCGAAAGATGTTTGAGTTAAGAAACGCTTTGAATATTAACAGTTTTATTGTGGAAAAGTTAAGCTTAAATAATTATCTAAGCTTTATGTGCTGAAAATATATAAGAAACATTATGAATTTGAAAAACCTAAGTTTGTTTTATTTATTTTACATGATTTTAAAAATTTTCATATTTAAGGTTTTTCTTCTTCATTGTATTTGCCTGATTCCTACTCTTCCCATTTTAGGGCCTGCTTTCCTAATAAGGAAGCTTCCAGCACGAAGGTTTCTATATTGCCTCTAGCTTCAATCTGACTTCTTATAAGCTAAGCATCTATATTGCACCATCACATTACATGTAGACAGCCTTCTTCATCTTCTTTATATACTCGTATTTAAATATTTTATTGAGCACTTGATCATTGTATACGCTCGTCACGTGGTCATACAATTACAATCAATTTTCTGGAAGTTTTTTCTAAAAGGCCTCTTAAAAATTCACCTGATATACTAGTTTACCAGTTATTGATATATTCATTATATAATTTAAAAAATCATGATTGATGGTTCGGACATATTAAAGAGCGTGACCGGGAGACAACTTTGTCTTAAACCAACTTTGTCTTAGGTCATGTTAAGAATCACAAGAAACACGTTCATTATTGTACATGCTAGCAAAACAAGTTCACACTCAAAGAGTCAACAACACTGGCGCACGCCAGTTTTTTTTAATTTATTTATTTTCTCAATACAGGCTTAGCCCAATAACATTGAAAAATACCAAAAATTTCAACATAAAAAAAATATATATAAATAAAAAAATGTGTATGTGCACACATATATTCACACATACTCGTACATACACACATATTCAAAGTCACTTAAGTACGTTGATGAGTGTTTTTTAACGCGCTCAATCTTAGAAGTAATTTTTCTTTTGCTTTTGGTAATGTGAAGTGAAAAACTATTTGTATTTGAAGACCCGTTCTTGCGTATGTGATTGAGAACAGTTCTTGCCGGCGCAGTCTAGTGTAATTGTTAGGAACATTTAACGCCAATCTTTGTAGTAATGCTGGACAGCTCACAACTCCTTAACCCTTTAACTGCCAAAAGCGTCTTAAGACGCATAATTTTCTGTGAACGGAGCGCCGCTCATACACAAATTACGTCTTAAGACGCGCCGTTTTAAATGGGATTTTACTAAAGAAAATAAATTATTTAAAATGTACAAATATATTGAACACATAGTGGCATCTATTGTGAATATCTTTGCATACTTAGAATTGAAACAGAATTTGTTTTTACCACTTTAAACGTAAATTAAAGAGAGCTTTGTCGTCGGAACAACTGATGGCGCTCAGGGTTGTGTAATAGCCGTTTATTTGCCGGGATTTTTAGGAATCCCCGAATTTCTATCGATGTTTTGCGTATATAATTTTTCGTCTACAGAGTACAGTTTTATTTCGTGTTCCATGTATAGCGGTTAATTACTTTTGACATATAATTTAGTTTTCATATTTTCCATGACAAATTTTGTGACAACCCTGCACCATGAACAATTAATTTTATGATTATGGATAAATGACGGCACGACTGGCGCGCTCTTCATTTATTTGGTAAGTTTTATAAATAAACTTTATTACACTTTCAATAACGATATGTTTAGAAGGTTTTATTTTTGTCGTAAAATTCGCGGCGTGCTGGGTACCGCCATACATGTACCTGCCGGCAGTTAAAAGGTTAAACGAGTTTACCAACGTATACCAGGAGACGCAGATCTCTTCTTACTCCCAAGGAGTTATACCCGAGCATGCCCAGCATAAACTGAGTAGGATAAAGTCATGGATATAAGCCAAACTCACTCATATAGAGATATCGTAGATATTTCTAACCAAACGAACGATTTTCTTAGCAAATATGTTTTTTTAAACAAATGCAGATGTGAGGAAGTATTTTATTGGCCGCAGCAGCTAACCCCTTTCTATCCTGACACTCAACTTTTATATATATATATTTATTATGAAATATTTTATTCTATAAATAATGATGGATTCGAATCCTGAGTTAGGATGTTCTTGAGGAGAGTTTGCTTTTCGCGGCGCCTATATAAATCATCCTTTTATTATTTTTACTATTGCAAATTGAACCCAAAATCGCTTGGTGAAAGTAAAGTATCTTTTAACTAGAACACGGAGATCGTGAAGTATTGAATTAGGGGATGAAGAAAATCAATATAAATAAAACATTATTTCAATATTTAATTGATTCTCTATTATATTATTACATCAAGTAAAACAAATTGAACAAAATAAATCCAAGTTATAATTAAGCTTTCATAATGGAACTTTTCCAAATACAACAATGGCCATTACCAATGCTGATATGTTGAGAATTTCCATATGAATGAATTAATGTTGAAGAATATCATATATATGGACGAATGGATAAAACGTTGATCATACAAATGAATGAATGAAGCTTCTAAGTACCAAAAAATGTCTAAAAATTAAATCAATCCCACACCCATAGGTCATCAACTACAGAAAAAAATGGTTTGGGAACATTCGGAATATAAATCATAAAAGACTTTATTTAATCTACATTGTTTTATTTAAATGTGTGAAATTCAATATACTCGTAAGAAAGTTTTATAATAAGTTACTTTGATTTAGGAGCTAGTATTTAAGGGAAGAGATGATGATGATTTGTTGATAAATAAAACACGTTTTGGATCGCAATGCGGAAGAAGAATTTTTATTAGTAAACGTAGGTATTTATACTATTTCCGCGCGTGTGCGGGAATGCGAGCAAGATATCCTTCGTCTCGTTTCTGCATTAGCAAAACGGTTAATGTCGTATGTAGGTGACAATTTATTTACGGAACTGGCGAGACAGCGTGGTGCGTTCTCGCTCTAGTATGGAATGCGGTCCGCTCCGGGCTATGGGTTGAATGGCTAGCGTGTGAACTTCGGACTTGTTTATTTAAATTTGTCGAGGAATGAAAAGGTCACTTCATCGGTCATTGTCCGTATGTATGAACGCCCACAGTGTTCCGAGTGGGTGACTGAATGTGCGACGACCGCCACAGTGTACTAATTATATTTCACCTCATATATCAACGTTCTTTTCATGCTTTTGCGTATCTCTGATCGTGACGAAAGCTATACAAAGTCTAACTATTGTCATCGAAAGTTCGTGTGACGTACTGAGACAAAAATGGTAATGACGGGTGAAATTATTCGCATTTTTAAGTTATTCATATTTTATTTTGCTTATGATAATCTTCTCGACTTAATATGTTGATATAATATACATTTAAATAAGACAATAATAACTTACATACGAATAAAGTTGATATTCTCAAATTACATGAGTTCGAGTGTGTTGCCTTTGTGTTGCCAGTAAACTAAGCTTTTGCCTATTTCTTATTGAGTACGAGTAAACATAAAAAAAGGTTGATCCTTGTAACTAATTTTTGGTGTATTTTTTATTTGCTTTGTCATAAAAGTTGTGAGAACTAGAAACGAGTATGTACCACGTGAGGAAGCCCTGAGAGTGTTCAATAAATTCAAAGAAATTAAAAGTCCTCAAAAGTTGCTTTATATACTCATTAAGGTTAAATTATATTTGAGAGATATTCACCACAATTTACACTTCCTACTTGGAGGTGCATGACAGCGTGTAACGCATTGGACTTGTGCTGAAGGTCGCCGGTTCGAACCCCGTGATATGCTACTCTCCTTAAATGACACAGGCATTTTTTTCTGCCTAATATGGGGGGTTTTGGATACCTATGATTTCGGTCATATCTACATTTCCAAAAAAGGAGAAATCATACAAGTGTGCTCTGATCCACTTTACAGGCTGTGTGTCCAGTGAGTTTGCTGGAGGGTAACGGCTCACTCACTCAAATAAGAAAACATAGAAAGAAACAAAACTTTCCGTCAGCTTTGTTATTCAACTGAATTGACTTTTGAATGGCTAGGGGATCCTCGACTACGATGCCCAGCAACGACGATGACGAAACTTCTTGCGATCTCAGTGATCAGACCCTTGTCGTGACAAGAACTACTTTTCAATCCCCTGTTCGAATTTTGCTATTATTGATTTTGGTAGTATATTAAACATCATGAAATGCCAGATAAGAATATACTCGTATATAACCTTCAGAAAAAATACGTACGCACTCTAGGGGATTGATATAATTAGTAAAATGAGTTTTTTTTTGTAACTATTCATACAAAGTTTACTTGTTAACAAGACACTCTAAATTAATAGATAATTAAGTGCCCATCGACGAAAACATAAACATTGAAATGTAATGCGAATTTTTCTTCGAAAACATATGAGTGGGTAGATTAAATGTAGGCTTAACATTGTTATATTTCCATTATAAATATAAAGCAAACATGGCGAATACTCGATATAACGGGAATATGTCAAAAAAATATATTTTTTGTAAAGAGAGAGGAAAATTTATGGCAGGTTTTTTATAATATCAAGCATGAGCAAAAAACAATAGGACGGCAAATATTAATATGAATGTAACAGCATAAATGGGTGGCACGAATGTGCAAAAAATGAGAGGTCCAGTAAAAACAATCTTCCTGTTTCTCGCTTTTGGATAAATCGGGCTTGTGCAGAAGTTTGAAGTTACTTATTTCGTGTGACCATGTAGTTATAATATTGTAGTGTGTTTACATCCTAAATAACGCAGAAACTATGGTCCTACTTCCACCTTCATTCAGAACCTTAAATTGTTTGTTCCACCGCTGGCTACTCTACGACCCTACCCCAAATCGACACTGTCCGCCTCCTTAGATTTTTTTACCTTCCCCTATTATTTCATTTATTAACGTTTAAATTACCCTTCATGTTATATGTTAAGAACCCTATTTTATTATTGTCTGTCTTAAAACAGATTTCCATGTAGTCTAACCGGTTCTCAAGTTTCGACTCCTGGCGGATCCACTTTTTTACATTTTACAATATACTATATTCCTGGCAAATTCACTTATTTACATTTTACAATTTATTTCTGGTGAATTAATGTTTTTACATTTTCAACATATTCCTGGCGAATTAACTTTTTGACATTTTACAATGTATTCCTGGCGAATCTACTTTTTTATATTTTACAATATATATACTTGGCGAGTTTCCTTTTTCTGGCAATATATTCCTGCCATTTTACAATCATTTTTTTTACATTTTACAATTGTACAACTATTAAATATTTACCATTAAAGCTATATTGGCAAGAGAGATATTGTGCAGCCTAATAACTTCGACGTCAAGCTTACAGTTGGACCTGTTAGCAGGTTTTAACAATCATCATCCTTGACATGGGGTGAAGTCAGTGGTCAATTTTACTTACGGACAAATCTTTATTAACCCTTCCCTTACGATGATAAAAATAATACGCGTGCTCCGGTGTTGGGTAGTGAGTACGCAATAAAAAATTAGCGATTTTAAATCGAAAAAATAAGAACATTCATAGATAATCCCCTTAATTAATTATAATTGAAGCTAAAAATTATAATAATTGAGATTTATTTGCTGAAAACATTAAAAAACCATCTGAAAACATTAAAAAACGCTCACGGAACGGGCGTGCGTCTAACCTATTTGCAAGCCTAGAAGCTACTAGTGGCGCGGAACGTCAGTCGCATACCCCGGCGCTTACGCTTATGCTTGCGACGTTGAGACAATTCAGCTCCTCGCAATTCAGTCTAGTATGCAAGAATGAGATGCGAATATAGTGTCGCGCTTCCCGCATACTATTCACCTATCGTCAAGACGAGGCACTCGCAGCGTTTAAATGCGAATTTGTTTTCGATCTTTACAAAACACCTCGATGTAGTCGATAAATTCTGATTATTATTAATATTATTTTTTAAATCAATGCGTAAATATATTATGGAGGAATACCTAAAATCTTAACCTTGTATTTATTATATTTATAGAGATATTGATGGTTATTAGAAGCAACGTGTAGAAGATACCCAACACAGGTAAGGAAAGGTTAAATATAATAATCGTGGTGCAATGCAGGATCTCGATATTTAAATGTAAAAAGTCTGCATTTTTATACCTGTTCTGTAGCTGAATATAGAATAATATCATCAGTTATCAAATAGACAAATTCCAAAATAGCACTTTAATAATATAGAGGATGTTAAAAGGCCAAACAGGGTAACTCTTTTGAAGGGAGGAATGCTAACTCGAAAATTCAGCGGAGCTAAGACAATATAAAAACATCGTAGTTCAACTAAAGGGTCTTTCAAATTGAGCGGTTTTTTAATTCAAATTTTTTAAATTCTTAAATAAAACGCACAATTTGCTTTGATTTTGAAAAACTTTTTATTGGTCATTAAAATATAATGTATGACATTTAAACACAAAAAAAGAATATCCGCCAAATGTCCACCTCTTGCAGCTTCACAGATGTCTACTCTTTTGTCAAAAATTTCGATGCCATTTTGGCATAATTGCGGTTCTAACTCGCCCATAACGCGAATAATTTCATCCTTCAGCTCAGGAATTGAGAAACCCCAGAGAAAATAGTCCAACGGTGTCAGATCACATGATCTTGGTGGCCAATTAACATCACCGTTTCCGGAGATTACAATATATTAAATAATCTAACAATTTGAACGCGTTGTTGTATTGTATATGACTCCATTTTTATAAATGTCATACATTTCACTTTTCAAATGAGACAAGCCCCAGGCAAGTTCGCGACGCCATCTGTGTTTTATCCAAGAATTAAAAAAAAACACTTAATTTGAAAGACCTTTTAGTATTGCTCATCCATTTATATATTGAATGTGGCAAGAATGGATTATAAAATGCCCTAATGGATGACGATGTGAAGGAAACCATAATAATTCTCGTCAGCTTTTCACAAACATTATTTCCATAGTGCGAGTATTTTATGTGTTTGTTTAGCATAGAATACATTAATTTGAAACAAAATTCCCTGTTATTTTAATTAAAAAATATTGGATGACTTCTACGGCCTATGTTAAGTAACACGCTGGTCCCCGCCCAGGAGTTCCGGTTTCGAGTCCGGGCGATACTTTGAAAAAACAAGTAGACATGTTCTGGTTAAAGAGTATGTCTCGTTGCAATACTCGCATATGTTAGATGTGTGTTTCTCCACGTACGGCAACATTTTCATGACTTACGATGTTGAACTGAGTTATTTTCCTACTCTACTGGTTCTAAAGTCAAATGGTCAATTACTTGGTCGAGGACAGTATTGTTATCCAGCCACGCTCTTTAAGATTTTTGCATTATCGATTCAGGTATATTGTAAAATGCCATATTTAATAGAGAATTAGAAGATTGAGAAATCTGTCATTGCAATTATATTTAAAAA
Source organism: Odontocerum albicorne (assembly GCA_949825065.1). NCBI lineage: Eukaryota > Metazoa > Arthropoda > Insecta > Trichoptera > Odontoceridae > Odontocerum > Odontocerum albicorne. Next base: position 9,064,157 of record OX463860.1, on the reverse strand, counting down.
ATATATATAATACACGAAAAATATGATAATATAATGAAAACTCAAAACCATGGTTCTCCTACATAGATATGTATGTATATCTCAACTAAAAAATATCTAGGATAGACAAACAGGCTGAGCGAAGAAGCAATACTTCATAGGGGATGAACAAAGGGGTATATTAAACGTTTTAACTCCACAATACCCTGATTAAATTTATAAAATATCTTACATTATTTTAACGTGAGACTTATTGTGTTATTTACAATGCATGGCAAGGATAGTGTTTGAAAACTCCGATGAAGTGTGTTTCATTTTAATTGTAGGAAAAAATGTGTCGACAATGCCAGATGACCATATCCCCATTTGAGATGAGATGAATAAAAAAAATGCATATCTGAATTAACTGGAGAGCAATGTAGGAGTAAACTGAGAAAATAATGAAAGGAAACTGTTTGATGAATTCAAAATGAGAGAAAAGTAAAGAAAGAAAAGAGCATGTATAAATGCGAACAAAGCAAGAGCCGAGTGTTTAAATACATATGTTAGGTATAGCCTTGGTGATCTGTCTTGTTTGTCTACCAAGAAGTGATATTTTGTATTTCAATTTTTAAATTAATATGTTTTACATACTTTTAAACAAGTTTTCGGAATTAACATTGTGAAATTCTCTATATAAGGATATTTAATAAAGCTAAATAGCATACATTTCAAAGCAAATAATATATCCATTTCACTTTTACTTTACGATCCAAAATTCCACTTCTCAACAAATACTAAAAATCACCTCTGTACAAATAAAAACGAAACCATTTTTCTGTTACCTTTTCCAACACGAGATCCCAAATTAATTGATTCATAAAAACCTGCTTCATTTTTATTCGCGTGCAAAAATAAAACACGAGCGAAATGATTTTTTATTAGTTTTCCATTAACACTTGCTGGCGAAAAAAAAAACATTCTTCAGGGCTGCAATAAATTTACATTTCTTTTAACATTAAAAATAATTATGTGGTGAATATTCTCTAATAAAATATTTCTCATATGTCCCGTTCAATATGACAGAGGGATGCGTGCTCCTTTCGGAATGCCTTAAAAATAAACCTTTAAGATATATACGAATTGAAAAATACTTATACATCGTCAGCTCTTTCTCCTTTAATTTCTTCTTTGTTATTTGCGTATAAAAATATGAACTTATTGAATTTTTCTAAGAATATTTAAAAACATAAATGCACATCGGGCTTAAGAAAGAGACTGTCGGTCATAATCGGCTAGCTTCGGCTTTGAAAAGCGTCGTCTCTGCCATTTATACACGTGTTCCGTCGCGATTTGTCAGTCGTTACCGTATCAGACTGTTAGCGCATCGTGCGACAGATACGATGATCTACAAAGCCGAAATTAGCCGATTATGGCCGACAGTCTCTTTCTTAAGCCCGATGTGCATTACTTACCGCCGGGTACTGTGCTGTGTTTCTTCCTCTTATTCTTTAGGCGGAATGATCCCGGTATGTTACGAGAGTAATCTTCAGACTGGTGTCATATTATATGGGAAGTATGTCTGATATATTAACTCCAAAGAAAAAATATTCAGAGCTGTGAAAACTTTTGCACTCTTTGGATAGTTTTTTTCATTTTGCTTATAGCATTGCGTGAGTAAATTATTGTTATTCCGTTAATCCGTACAACATGTGTTTCTACCTCTTATTCTTTAGGCGAAATGATCCCGGTTTGTTACGAGAGAAATCTTAGGTCAAATTGGTGTCATATTACACGAGAGTAATCTTAGGTCATATTGGTGTCATATTACATGAGAAGTATGTCTGATTTAATGACTCCAAATAAAAAATGTTTAAGAGCTGTGAATACTTTCGCATTCTTTGAATATGTTTTTTTCATTTTGCTTATAGCATTGTGCATCTTTAATGTTTCCAGAATTCATCGTTTTGTCTTATTTTGCGTGACATAAATAAAATGTAAAATCAATTTTCTTTGAAATGATTATTTGCCTCTATAATATGGTTAGTAAATTCAGATTTTTTTTATTAGATTGACAACGCTTCTCTTAACTATTCTATCGACTACGACCTCCGTAGTTTTGTTGGTAGACACTTGACTCCCAAACCGAAGGTTGCGGGTTCAAATCCCGCTGAAACGCAGATTTTTTTTTAAAAATGATTCCAGTCTGGGTTTCACTTCAGACCTCTTTAACATACTTCTGGTGTATTGAAAGAGACAACCACATGGCAATAAACCCGCCAGGCTGTACTGTATACAACGTAAGTGCATAATATAATACAGTACCACGCTTATTTATTTATGTATTCTACTGCCTATTTTTCTTTGTATCATTCCAATAAATGTACTTTCAATAGCATATTCCACTTCGTATACTCCTTTCTAATGTAGATTATCTCCTTATCTTTGACGTCAAAAATCTTTGTACCTATACTTATGGAATTATTGTATATGCAGGTTTATTTTTTTTCTAGAAGCAAAAGGGAGACAATCGGGGTTATTCCATCAATATTTAAAATTCTACTTAAAAAGTCTTCGCCATTAAGTTCTTTAATAAAGGGGTAAATAAATTTATTAATTAGTCATGTTTTTAATTTAATCCTTCTTACTTATTTTATTGCTAAGAATTCTTTAGTACAGCCAACCTCGTTCGCCCCTTGTCAGTTATTGCCGTGCGTTTATAATTGAGTAAATTCTGGTAATTTACCCATGTGACAATCTTGAGATTGACGTACCACTTTATCTCTGGTCAAAATCAGCTGATTCTCACAGAATATCGAGCGCACTAATTGTCGTGAAGTCTTCAGGACCGGGACGAATCTCAAAGAGCCCACTCCAAATTCCGTTTCGTCGCGAATGACTGTACTACGGCACGAGTTGACGCCCACCAACCATACTGGGGCGACTTCTTCATTTCAACGGCCCTGTAACACCTGATGTCGAGCATTGGAAATACATTGTGTCAAGTGTATTGAAGTAAGATGAATTTGTTTATTATCTTTGCTTGTCATTCAATGGTGATATCTGAGTAAATCTAGAGATTGGTGATATCAAATTATTGAGAATTGGCACAACTTCGCAACGAACTGTTGTGAAGTTACCCCTCAAATAGAAAATGCTTCGACTGTCTGTCCATCTGAAAGGATAGCGGAGTATCAGAAAGTAATCTGCCCAATTTAAGTTTTCTGACGGGCTATCAGCTCGTCAAGATCAAATATATAACTATTTAATAGCAAATATGTGTTTCATTGTATATTTCTACCTATCCAAGCACTGACGACTGACTACCTCTTCCCACTATACCTTGAGATCTAATAGAGGCTTGCCCTATAACCACTACCGGATTAAAATACATACATTGTTACATCTAGGGTTTTAGTAATGCAATTGAAATGATCAAATAAGGAGAATATCGGGTAAACCTATTACCCTCTTAAATATATTTTTTTTGTCAATAGACAAAACACATTTTCGATAAAATATAACAACAGTTTGACCTATGCATTGCGCTCGTAACGAACTGAGATCAATCCATCTAGAGAGAGCATTGGGATTGAAGTTGAAACACGTGTCGAGGAGATCAATACACCAAGAGGAATAATTAAATAACTTGTTCAATATTCTTATACGGAGTTCCACAAAGTTAAAGCCGAATCTTTGATAAATTATTGATTTGATAAGTTTCTCATTTAAACTTGCTAGCAAAAATAAAACATTGGAAGGGGATGCAATAATTTACCTTTTTTTTCAAAATCAAAAACGTGATAAAGTTTTCTTTATAAAAATATCTCCCATAATCCCGCTAAATATGTTACGAGTATAACAGAATCATGCGCGATCTTTTCGCAATGGCCTAAAAAGACAACGCTAGATATTTTCACAAATTGATGTTTATTTATAATTTTTTTGCTCTTTTTCTTCTTCCGGTTTTTTTTTCGTTTTCTATTAGTACTTTTTTTTAGATTTTCATTCGTTTTCCATTAATACGAGTATTTCCTAACAAAAACTAAATAATTGAGGAATACATTAATTTTACTCGTTCTTAAACATAAAAAAAAACGATATGCTATGCCTCGTTACCTAGTATGATTCTAAGCCATGTTAATGGATGAATCCTGTGAGTGTATTGGTTTATTATGTACAAACTGTTGCACTTCAATCAGCACACATTCTTAACAGATCTAACATAGAGCTTCAATAATAAGGCGATAAAATTTTCAAGGCAATCGGCAGGTTTAATCTGTTGCAGCCTTTCGTAAGGTAGTTTTATATAGTGATATCTATATGCTGCTAAAAAGTGCTATAAGAGATTATGATAAACAGCATATAAGTGACAGAATAAAACGAACTCAGATGTTAAATGGTTTAAGAGTGAATGCAGTCTTGAATTGAATCCACCAAGAATCAATCATGGGGCGCCCGCTTGCATAGTTGTTTACCATTTAACCACGGTCGCCGACTATCAACAATAATTAAACAGCAGATTGCGTGCCAGTTTCTAAACATTTCAAAAAAGATTTACGATGACTCTCACACGCAGGAGTTCCGGGCTCAATTCCCGATGATAACCAAATAAAAAAATAACGATTTTCAGTCTGGTAAAATAGTTTGTCAGGTCACAATACTCGCACACGCTGAGTATGTGTGCAAGTGTTGTTTTTCAATGTGTGATAGTGTTACCAACACGCACAATGATGAACCGCGAGTAACGTGTTGACTCCAGTGGTTCTAAATCTGAAAGCTCGATTATCGTGGACGACCAAATATTGTCAGCCAATCACGTCCTTCAAAGAAAAAAAGAGATAAATAAAGTGAAAATTGTTTGTCCATCTTCTGTTATTACTCCCTCTTTTATTCGCGTGCAAAAAAAAATACGAGATTTTACTAATTTTCCATTAACACTTACTACCGGAAAAAAAAAACATTTTCAGGGCTGCCATAAATTCACTTTTCTTTAAACATCAAAAATAATTTCGGTTGCCGTAAGTTAAAAACCTTGCTATAAATTATCAGACTGCGAACGCGTGTTTACTCTGGCGGAAGTTGAGGGAAGCTTTTTTTCATCTTGTTATTAGCTGGGGAGTTTACTTGGGTAGAATTTCCGGCATAACCTGACTTTTTATTTATGTCAATGGAGTTCACATATTATTAAATAGTTAAAAAGTCGATTATCAAGGTTTTTCATTTGTTGTCAGTCCCAGAAGACTCGTAGAAAAAAATACAAAAAAAATACCTTTATAAATTCACTTTTTACTCGTACCCAATATGGAGGGATTAAATAAATATTAAAAGGAAACTTTTTTATACTCTGAAAAAAATTGTATTTTTTTTTTGTATGAAATAAATTTCGTTGCTCGAATGGTAAGACTACAGTTTTTCTAATTGTGGGTTCGACTGCCGTTAGTACTCATTTAAAAAATGAGTATTATACTAGTTTTCTTTAGATGTCTCTTTAATGTATTCTTGATTGGTTGCCAAAGAATGACGTACAACGAAAGCGTAAAATAATACAATAACATTTAACATATACGAGTTTTCAATGTCTGAAAAAACTATATATTGCATAAATTATTATGAGTTTAAAAGACAAACTTTCGAAATGTTTCCCTTAAAGAACTGATAAATGATATATTTACTTAAGAAATTTATTGTGTTTAGTTTTATCAAACCCTGTTTATTCCACTTTTTGTAACAGTATAACCCTACCGGTTTCAAGGCTTTCACCCCATCATCAGGGGAGCGCAAACAAGATTTCACCTCATCATCAGGGGAGCACAAACAAGTATTGTTTGTGTTTCCCTGATGATGAAGTGAAAGCTTTGAAACCGGTAGGGCTATACCGTTTCAAAAAGTGAAATGAGGTGAAGTCTTGTTTGTGCTACTCTGATGATGAGGTGAAAACCTTGAAATCGGTAGGGTTATACCGTTACAAAAACTGGAATAAACAGTGTTTGATAAAACAAATTATAATGTATTTAAACCTCCACAATGTTAATGCCTTAACTATAAATACGAGTAATATAAGAAATTTAATGTTTTTTCTACCAAACAAGGCATTATCTGAGAGAAATTATCCATTGAAACGTAAACAATATCTCAATTTCTGATGACCTTGGTGTGGCTGCCAGATGATAAGAAGCTTGTCTTGCAGCCCGTTTGATTCCCGTTGGTGGTCAGATTTTTTTAAAAAGGTTTCCAGTCTGGTTTTCCCTTAAAAGTAAAATATTCAAGCCTTTTACCAAAAGTTTGGGAACGTGTGTTCCTTAAGGGAGAGATGATGAGGATGATTGTTGATAAATAAAAACTTGTCGAAATCGGAATATGCAAAGAGGAATTTTATTGACAGATGTCGGTATTTATAATGTTTTTGAACGTGTGCGGGAACGCGCACGAGGTATATCGCTGTCTCGTCTTTGCGCTTACAATATGTTTATTTTTGATGCGTAGGTATCCTTTTGTTTTGAGAGACAGCGCGAAAGATGTGTTGCTTTCTCCTTTCCTCATGGAATGCGCTCTCGGTTGGTAGCGAGTTGAATAACTGACGCGTGGACTTTGTCCATTGATTGTATCGCATTGTGAAGCATGCGGGTTTGATGACCGGGTGAGCAAAGGTCGCTTCGTGGGTTCAGTGACCGCGCATACGGTCGCCACATCATATCATTAGTGATTTAGTTGGACCAGTGACGAAGGGTTCAAGCATTTATGCTCAAAACAAGAGCAAATAGAAATCTCACGGCCACCAAATAGTATTATATTACAGTTTCGTTCTATACAGTCCCACCTGGCGGGATCATTGTCATGTGGTAATCTCTTCCAACTAACCTTTAAAGATGCATTAAGTGAAAACTAGATAAAATATTTTTTTCTAAATCTGAGTTCCGACGGGATTCGAATCCTTCTACTCTTAATTGAGCAATAAGCATCCTACCAAATAAGTGACGAAGGTCACCCAATATGTTCTAGTTAAGGTCGGACATTTCGTAATATCTAACGAATCCATGACAATTTTATTCATCGTCGGGATGAAACCTCTGAAAAAAAAAAACAGAAAATCCGAAATAAAAGAAAATTTTAAATATTATTTATAAAAATGTACTTTTTAACACAAGCTGTCATATTTAATTTTATGAAAACGACATTTCGGGGATATATACTTCGCGGAAGGTTCACACAGCAGGAGGCTTTGGGCAATTTCCTGAATTTTTCGTACCGAATGGTGTAGCGTTGAAGGTAATTGAAAGATGAAAAGAGGAAAAAAGGGTGTTCAACTAATGGTTAATCGAGCTTATAATGATTCAAGACACGCAATCTCTTAACCTAAGGTTTGCCAGCTCTTTATTTGAAAAAAAGTGCTTCATTGATACAATCAAAATTTTGTTTCATTTCGTACGACTTTTTTTTTCCGATAACATGATAAAAATATGAACGAGACCAGAACTTTCCTCGAATAGGGGGAGATAAATGCCTGTTGAAGTACGACATATGCTAAAAATGATGATGTTGATAAAAGTGTGAAATTCTCTACTTTTACGCTAATTCCCTGTCGAGATAGGTACAGAAAATAAAGCTCCAGGTTTTTCTAACTTATCATAACATATCCTTTGCCTCTTCTACGTTCATACACCTTATACAGTTTCTATAACTTTCTTTGTTTCCTTCTTTCAAAATACCATTCAATTAATCCATCGAAACTTTCCTTGCTTTTCCTCAAACCACGCCTTCCACTCAAATTCGCACTATATATTTGTATTCAACACATCAACCTTAATTTTACATTTATCTCTTCATTCTTTATTATGTTACACATTGTCATTCAGTGTATCTTTTTAAGTAGCTGTATTTAAACAGCATTTATTTGGTTCCATTACGTTTTTATCACGTCGATATTTCACTCCTATTTGTCAAGTTGGTACTAAAATACTATTGAGGAATGTAATCTAAGTACACTTTGTAATTTATTTTTATCAAACACTGTTTATTCCACTTTTTTGTGACAGTATAACCCTACCGGTTTCAAGGCTTTCACCGCGCCCGTTGACTTTCTTTCCTATCGATATCTTTCTTAATTCTTCCATCATCTGTTATACGTAAATAGTAAAACTCCTCAACTTGCTTCTATATTATTCATCCATAAATCGCATTTACTTTTTCTTTTACACTTTTCTATCACCATGACTTTGAATTAAACAAGCAAATAATATTTTATCCTTAAAAACATACGAGTGTGTTTTCTAAATATTTTATTATTTAAGATAAAGAGATAATTTACTTTTCTTTAAAATGTATCTCCTCTCTGAGGTTGGTGATCTGCATGTCTCTCTTGACTTTAGAAGCATTAGCGCTGAAAAAAAATTGACATAATAATGAAACCACTCCCTTAAGTCAAATGATGCGTCTTCTCCTCGCACTTCTACGGCATCTCAAATGTTTTTTTCGCTTTATATGTTCAAATCATTGTATGTAATATGTTTTATCAAACACTGTTTATTCGAATTTTTGTAACGATATAGCCCTATCGATTTCAAGGCTTTCACCTCATCATCAGAGGAGCACAAACAAGACTATTTTTTTCTTCTTTTGAAGGTGAATGATAATTATCTTTATTCATCTACTTGAAGGTGTCATCTTTACAGACTTAGTCAACCCTTGGAAATTTCAGCATTCTTCTATACATATGATACAAAATTTCAAAAGCTTGTATTTAACTGGCAACATGAGTCGACAGTTCAACACCAATGACCTTCGTGGCCTAGTTAGTAAAACGCCTGTCTCCCAGCCTGGAGGTTGCGGCTTCGAATCACGTAAGTCCACTGTACAACGAAAGTATGATATAATAATAATATGTGTTATAGAGAAGTACAGAGAGTATGCATAAAAAAAACGAGATTAAAGTCCTTGTTGCAAAGAACAGATTCAGCATTTTGGAAAAGTAATTTCGTGGCATCTCCACTTCTACTTGAATCTCTTAATCGTTGGATTATTGATTACTTAGGTAACATCGATTCAATGTAGATTTCACTTAAAAATTACTTAAATTTATTTCAATGGTTGTTATTGTCAATTAATTATTATTGTCAATAATGAAGTGCATGGTCACGCGGTAATGCATAGGACTTCCGTGCGGAAGGTTGTCGGTTCAAACCACGCGCTGTGTTACTCCCCTTGAACGACACAGGCACTTTTTCCGCCTAATGCTAGATGACATAAGGATACCTATGACTTAGATCATATATATTTTTAAAAAAATGTTTTACTCTTAAACTGTCATACCTCAAAACATTTAAACTCATTAAATAGAAGCTTTTTTAATTAGATATGTTCGAAGATTTTCACGGTTCTTTTTCGCTTGATTAAAATATGTTTCGCAATAAGTGCCGTGTTGAGTCGGTTTGGACCTTTTTTTATCCCCCCGAGGATACAGGCCACAACCTTTTCGAAACGTTGGTCATCAATTAAGCCAGGTCAACACGATATCTCCAAAAAATATTATTTTGGTATAGCGAATCGACGTGAGCTTGAAATCAAGTGCGTATCATAAATTATAGCGATTTAGTTTCGTCTTATGTTTAAACCAAACTGATAATCTAGCGATCCAAAAAATGCCACATACTGCGATCTGAAACTATGCATTAACTTGGTTCGTAACATAAGTACTAGTCTATAAAAAAATTAATAAAAGGCTAAGAGCCTAATAAAACCATGTTCATACAAACGATTCTTCCCGGATTACGTTTTTTGCTCTAAAAATTTTTTCTACATTTTTTTTGCTTTGCACCCAATTTTAATATAGTTTTCGCGATGCCAGATGCCGTAACGGGCGTGTTTGTTATTTCATCTTGTGTCCATATAACGAAATCAATATTCAGCGAGCGTAAACTCCATTCCGGATTATGACCCTCTCGATATGTGGGTTTCGAGAGTTTATACTGTGTATACGACGCGCGGGCTCAAAATACTTAAAATTGCCCCCCGTCTATTGAAAGAAAGAGAAACTCATTGAAAAACATCACACGATACAGTGTATAGTCGGAGTTTGACTGTATTGTTCGTGTTTGAGAGTATAACAAAAAAAGTTAACATTTTTTTATGCCATATTTTTTTTCCATACGATTTGCGTTGAGTAAATATATAACACATAACGAAACAGTATTGAAATATTAATAAAATCTTGAAATATTAATAAAATTCAAATAATTTTGCAGTTAAAATCTGATATTACAGATGCCTTCTGACCAAATATATGTCTTGTTTTTAGACGCGTTAGAAACAACTTATGGTTCTCTGAAATCAACTTCTTTGGCGTGACTTCCAATTTTTGCAAACTTGGTGCCTTTTAATTTATAAAGCGAATACTATATGTCTTAATTAGGAGTACCAAAAGGTGTGTTTAAATGATACGTGTTCAATGCACGAGAGTATTGTTACCCTCCTTTGGAACCGCCTTAGATTCTAATGACCTTTTTTGGATCTAGAGACAATGTTAAGCTCATCAAATAGCTTCTAGCAGCAGTGGAATCGGTTTAGAGTAGGAAATCTCCAAACTGTGAGTGATTTTATCGCGTTCCTTCTAGGATTTGACATAGAATTAAGATTGTGGTGTAACCAACATTTATTTTGATGTGACCACGGTTGAAGAGCATGTGCCTTAGATAGGTTGAGATTCAATAATTTCCCGTAGAATCGACTACTGATTCCCAAAGTCGGTGATGCAACCCCCAAAGGGACACTCGGAGTATCAAAAGGGACGCCAAGAGGCATGGAGGACGTTTAATATCCATGTTAACCCTTCCTGTCCTGTGATGTGTAACTAGTATACATTGCTTCTAAAAACTTTAATATCTCTTTAAATATAATAAATACTGGCTTCAGATTTAAGGTATATTCCTCCGTAATGAAAAAAAATAATATTAATAATAATTAGCACTTATCGGCCACATCAGAGATATTTTGTGAAAATTGGAAATAAATTCACCAACACAATCAAACGTGTGCCAGTGTGTGGCGTAGGTATATTCATTCTTAAAAACCGCTATGGGTGAGGAAGCGACGCTATTCGCGTCTCACTCTCACTCTACTTCGGTATATGGGAAAGCAAGAAATATAATCTCAGTTAGCTCGCTTCTCTCGCTTCAGTAGCTCACGGGCTTTCATTTGAGGTGGTCGCTTTGCCTGTTTTGTGAACGTTGGCTGATTTTTTTTCATGTTTTCAGCAATTAAATTTCAATTTTTATCCCTTTTGACTTCAAATTTAATTAATTCAAGTGATTGGCTATGAATATTTTTATTTTTCCGATTTTAAATCGCTCATTTTTTCATGTGTATTGATGTGTATTGAATACACAGCACCGGAACGCGCGGATTTTTTAGCACAGCAAGGGAAAGGTTAATAACGATCGCTTTAGTGTGCAGTCTTAAAACGTCTTATCAGTTCACATTTAAAGTATTCTACTTTTATTGATTTCAACGCTTATCAAATGGTTCACTTCCGTAACTCAGAGGTAAGAATATTGGTTTATTAAGCCAGGGGTTCAATTTCTGAGAGATTCTAATTTACATAACTAAAGTTGGGTATCCGGAAGTTTTATCACATGGTTTTATAATATATTACAATAACGATGAAGGTACAAAAAGGAGTAGTTTTATCATATACATCTACAATTTAAGGCGTCATTATAGATCAACAAACAAAAAGTCAATCGTTATATTTAACTGTAGAACTTTTCATTTCTTTAATCTCCTGGTTCATAACGACTTCTTTCAGACAGAATATGCCGCGCCTAGATAAAAGTTTAACAATGCCTGTTCTAGACTATCGGTCACATTGTAAAGGAGTATCTAATATGTATTTGCATTCCCGGAAGGATTAGAGTAAATTCGTAGGCTACACTATTCTTAAGGCTTATAATGAATAATAAAGTTGAATACTTGATTGTGAGAGAAAAACCACACGAGAGAATAATTATAAAACATTTACAGCATCATGGTATTCTTAGAATAGACATTTACCCTTGTACAAAGCCTACATTGGTATTATATAATATTTGAATATATTTGATTCAGTAAGTTTGAGTTCCGTTCTGCACGATAAGAGATTATGTTAATATTTTCAGCAAGTGGTTTTCACACACTTCTAAAAATTATATTGTTTCCAAAAGAGTTGGATCTTAATTGGCGATACCAACAAATTAAAGAACATAGCCGGGAGACAACATTGTATTCAATCCCATCAATCAAACTGATTTGATTTTGTCTAGCAGTTCATTCAAACTGTTAATATTGGTACAAAAAATGCCACATGCTTTGATCTGAGACTACGTATTAACTTAGTTTATAATAATATGAAATTGGCGTTTTGTTTGGGAGGAACATAAAGTTGATTTTTTTTTAATATAATATATTTATTTAATCAAAGTATGTACCATTGCTATCTATGCACTTTTGCCATCTCATAGGTAGTTCATCGATCCCTTTACTAAAAAAACCATTCGGACGGGAATCAATAAAATCTTTGAAGTCGGTTTGGACTGCCCCATCGGAGTTGAATTTTTTCCCTTGCAAGAAGTTATCCAAATTTCGAAAAAAATAGTAATCTGTTGGGGCAAGGTTCGGAGACATTCCAATTGAAGCTCTTCTAATTTGGTAGCCGTCTGTTGTGCAGTGTGTGGTCTAGCGTTATCATGAAGCAGCAGTGGCCTAGAGCGATTAACCAGCCTCGGTTGTTTAGCAGCTAGCTTTTCCATCATGGTTTGCAGTTGCTGACAAAAGACATCTGCCGTAATCGTCTGGCCAGATTTAGGAAAGCTGTAGTGAACGACACCAGCACTAGTCCACCAAACGCTCACAAGTAACTTTTTTGGAGTCAATTTTCGCTTGGGGCATGGTTCGGCTGGTTCGGCAGGGTTCAGCCATTGCGATGAGCGCTTCCGATTATCATACAGGATCCACTTTTCATCACAGGTAATGATTCGATTCAAAATCCCTTCATTATTGTGCCGGTTGAGTAATGCAACGCAGCAGTCAACGCGCGTTTGTTGATTTGCTTCACTCAATTCGTGAGGTACCCACCTTTCAAGCTTTTTCACCTTCCCAATTTGCTTCAAGTGGATTAAAACAGTTTTATCACTAACACCGCAGCCTGCAGCTAACTCGGACGTGGTTTGCGATGGATCCGCCTTCACAATAGCCTTCAATTCTTCATTATCAACTTTGGTCTCCGGCCGTCCACGGGGCTTTTTCTGCAGGTCGAAATTTCCAGAACGAAAACGTTGGAACCAAAAACGCACTGTGTTTTCTTTTGCGGCACCGTCGCCATACACATCATTAATCCTTCGAGCCGTTTCTGCAGCACTGGTGCCACGGTGGAACTCGTACTCGTAAATAACGCGATATTTCAAGTTTTCCATTTTGTAAACTGAGTGACGCAAAGAAAAAAAACAATTGAGGAAAAAACAAATGAATTATAATTTTCAAAACACAAATACTTGAGTAAATAGCTGTATAAATTTGAATTTGGAATTCCTAACCAAAGAGAAGATATTTGAGATCAAAGTTGTCAGTACGGCAAAACGCCAATTTCATATGTAAGGACCTAATATTAATTGTTTAGTACCGCTTGAGTAATCAAAAACGTCGTTGTTCATAAGTGTTAGCAATACTATCGTACATGAAAAAAAACAGCATTCAGACACGCCCAGCGCGTGCAAGTATTGTTATCAGACGAATTATTTTACCAAACGATAACTATATTTTTTAACATAGATAATATTGGAAATTGAGCCCGAAACCCCCGAGTAGAAATAAATCATCTTAGCACCTAGATAAAAGAGACAATTTTTGAATCGGGTCATATCAATGGAGCGTGCAAAGGAGATGACCCTGATTCTTTATTGACAGTCAGTGGCATTTAAACCATACTTTGACTGCCTAGAAATCTGCCCATCGGTTGGAACCGTTGTTCGCGCATATTAGTTCGTTTAAATAGCTAGTCACCAGGCAGCTTGAGAATCGTTTTAATATCTACTTCAATCACTCTGTATCGTAGATCCATAGCCTCGATTCGCCAGCAGTATTCCTCACAAAGCTAATACTGGATCAATCCACGTTTGTTTGCAGTTGATCGAGGAATTTCAAAGGTTTGTGGGGCTGTTTATGTGTTTATTTTGAAGTATAAATTACTTGAAAACCTATTGTGCTTATTGATTGTCTTCTTTTGTATGTTAATTGGGTTAAAATACCTCAGATACACTTCTCAATCAGATTCAAGCGTTTAGAGTAATTTGATGTATTTCAGAAATACATCCGTAAATGGCGAACATGGCGCACGTCTGTATTATGTTCATGATTGTCAACATTTATCTACTTTCGCAAATAGGCCACTTTTTAAGACCCCATTTAAGCTATTGTATGCACAACGAAGCTAACAGGATCAAACTCCATTAATATAGCTCTATAGCTTCTTAGAAAGCTCAAATTCAGCATGCTCCATAGTGGTGTCTCCGATAATGTATTTATTTCTCTCGATCACTTTCTATCACTCTTACGTCCATACATCTAAGGGCTCGAAATCGAAAAAAAAAGGGTTTAAGTGCTCTATTTTATGCCACTTAAAACACCAATCATAATTAACAAAATAAATAACTTACTCAATTAATCACGTCAATCCTCGCACAAGTGTTTCTACCTCCTACCCCGAAGCTTTCTTCAGTTGCGGTTCACAGAACGCAGCTTACACATATTGATTTCCGGTTCACTAAACGCGACTATGATCTATGTATTTCGGTAGATACATGTATAGTTGAGATTATTGTATGAAGTGGGATGACAAGGTGAATTATTTTTAAAGATTCTAATATGGAGTTACACAAAGTTTAAGCCAAAACCTTTGATAAAACACCAAACTTATGTTTACATTCATCTTTAATCACATAATTCCGTGTCTAGCTCCCTCTATTTATTCTACACAATGCCCAGATTTCTTAAGCATCATTCAGTATTTTTACGATCTATGTGGCCTAGTTGGTAAGACATATGTCTACCAGTCCGGAGATTTCGGGTTCAAATCCAGTCAAAAGCCCGATTTTTTATTTTTTTTATTGTAATTTGATTTTCACTTAAGGCCTCTTTGATATATTTTTGGTTGGTTTGAAAAAAATGCCACAAGGCTAATAAGGTCACCAGGTTGTACTGTATACAATGATAGTGTAATAAAATACTTTACATGACGTTTACAATATTTTTCATGCTTCAGTCTCGTAGATCAACGTTATTACTTTTTTGGACATATTAACTTTTGAAGCACATATTATTTAGAGTATGCAAAATATCAATAGTAACAAAGTGATGCCACTTAAGAACGAAATTCAAGATATCTTATGTCCCGACATAACAAGATCATTATCAGGAGTTTCGGCAGAATATGCTGGAGTGACACGCCCTCAGCTTCCCTGCATGGTTGAAGCTTGGATATTCACCTCTTAGAGAGGATTCCTCTCTCCCCATCCCCAAATACAGGATTTCTAAGGCTCTCTTAAGGTCAGATATTCCCAATGTTGGATTTGGGACTTGATATCGAACTACGAAAAAAAAAATGTTGAGAGAGTTCGTCATAAATAAACCTACACAAAAGATTAATGTGAAAATATTGTGAAATAAACACTAAGAACTTTGTTAATTTAAAAATTAATTTCTTTGTTAAGTATTATTTATGTACATACTTTCATTCGCTGTTCAGTCGTCGCGACTTTGAAATAATATATCAAGGGTTTAAAAACATTACATAACTCAGAATACCCTTTCATCCTAATTTTCCTTCGTTTTCCTTCCTTATTCTTAAACGAATTCCTTTCCTGTAGTTCTATCATCATTATTTCCCGATTGGTCTATAATTCGTTTTTTTCCTTGAATGAAAACGAATATTTTTTTTTGATAAAATTTGTCATGAATTAAAACAAATTAATTAATATATAATATTATTTATAGTTAAGGCATAAACATTGTGGAAGTTTAAAGACATTGTAATTTGTTGTTTGTAATTTGTTGTTTAAAGACATTGTTTTATTAAACACTGTTTATTCCACTTTATTAACGGTAAAACCCTACCGATTTCAAGGTTTTCACCTCGTCATCAGGGGAGCACAAACAAGCCTGAATTACGTTCGAACTGGTACCGACATAAACACACTTCTAGTGGTAAACTTTCGAATTGTGGATTGTGGGGGGAGGGAGGACACAAACTCAGCGAGCAACGGCGAGATTCTGAGAATATATGTGTTGGCCAGATGTTCATCCCGATGCACTGACTTAGAAATTTCTAGGGACTCTAATGTGTCCAATTTATTTCCGTTACTACTGATATGTAAGAATTTGGCATCATCGATGTAAAATGTAATTTTTAAGTCAGTGCATACGGGTAAATATCTGGCTAACACATATATTCCCAAGATCTCGCCGTTGCTCGCTGAGGTTGTCTCTTCCCTCCCACCACCTACAATCGAATGTTTACTGTTTGAAGTGTGTGTGTCGGTACCAGTTCGAACACAATCCAATCTTGTTTGTGATCCCCTAATGATGAGGTGAAACCCTTGAAACCGGAAGGATTATACCGTTATAAAAAGTGGAATGAACAGTGTTCGATAAAACAAATAACAAAAAATGTGTGAATGTATCAAAGATAAAATAGTTGGTTGAAAGAAATTGTTGCATATCAATAAGCTCACCAGATGTATAATGTATACTTATGTACATAAACAATGAAATAAATAAATGTATGGTATATTTAACGGTACGACGTACATGAACATAATATAATGTGATAGTACATGATGCGTACATTAAATTTGATAATTTTTTTTTTTTAAATAACTATTGTTATTCAAATAAAGTTATGCAAGTCACCAAAAACGTGGTATCAAGTAGTCCCCTCGAAAACAATCTTTGTATTGAGTAATATAAAATAAATCTTCATGATGGGTGATATAACTTAAAAAATATTTGTATTGAGTTACGTATTAAAAACAATCGTTATATCAAATGATGTAACTCAAATAAAAAATATTTGTATCATGTTGCGCAGCTGGAAAAAAACTCTGTATCGAGTGAAGCAAATGAAAAATATGTTAGTAGTGAATGATATTATTGAAAAAAAAAAGCATCAGATCTTTTTCGTAAAATCTGTCATCAAAAAAGTGCTCTAAAATATCATGCTATGAAGCTGTAAATAACGAATGAAATATTCGATTAGCGAAGTAAAAAGCATGAATAAATCCATAACGAGATTAATCGAACCTGGGATGCGATAGTAGTGCCTAATCAATGTTTCGATTGTTTTGAGATTTGCAGTATAATTTTTCCGCATAATCCATAATTATATATTATATATACACAAAGAATTTAATTAAAAGATTACAATGGAAGCATCTAATGAAATAAATTAATTTTTATGCCGCTGTGATATGGAGGAAATACATTAAGTGAAATGGAAAGGGTACGTATTTATGGTGTTATTATTATTGTTTTCATATATTTTTTTTATTTTTGCTGAAACATATTTATTGTAATTTGTTTAGTCCATCACTGTTTATTTCATTTAATATAACGGTATAAACTTATCGGTTAGCACAAATAAGACCTGCTCCTCTGATGATGAGGGGAAAACGTTGAAACCGGTAGGGCTATACCGTTATATAAAGTGGAATAAACAGTGTTGGACTTAACAAATTATAATGTATTTAAACGTGCACAGTGTTAACTATAAATAAAATTGAATTAAAATTTATTTGAATTAATTATTTGGAAGTATCCTAGTGGAAGACCTCGACCCAGAAACCGAAGTCAAGTGCAGAATTGAATCATCTCGTGCGGCTTTTAATAAAATGAGAAGCGAATTCTGCGATGATAATCTAAACTTGAAACTTCGACAACGGTTAGTCAAATGCTACGTTTGGTCAGTGTTATTAGATGGAGTGGAATCATGGACTCTCAAAGTTGGTTGTATTAACCAACTGAAAGCATTCGAATTGTGGATACACCGGAGAATGCTACGGATACCCTGAATGGATATGATCAGCAGCACAAAGGTTCTTCAAAGAGCCAAAGTTGATAGAGAGTTGCTGACAAATATTAAAATCCGAAAGGTGTCCTATTTGGGTCATGTACTTAGAGGATCAAAGTACAAATTACTGCACCTGATCATCCAAGGCAAAATAGAGGGTCGAAGAGGTGTTGGCAGAAGGCAAGTCTCCTGGCTCCGCAACATACATGGTAGAAGGAACGATGGGGATCTTTTTCGGGCTGACGGGGACAAGGATGCCTACTCTCAGGTGATAGTCAACGTTGGGGGACCTGATATGACACTAGGAAAAAGAAGAAAATGTAAAGGCCACGGTGCTTACACTAACATCGATTACTTTATAACTGGTGTTTTCGAAAAAAACAGTTACCTGTGGGCGTTGAAAAAAGTTTAAGAGCTAATCCTTCCGAAGGATCTTGTTTCTGTTAACTGCTGAACAATATATTCATTCGAAATATTGAAATTATATTTGAACTTGCTGAATTCTAGATAAAGCTCTCCAGGAATGAAAAGTTTTCTTGAAACAATTGTCTAGTTTAATATTTTGTAAACTTTAAAAATGCTTAAAACTTCCAGGTACGATGGGTTAGGGGTGAAATATTAATTTCTTTGAAACATTAAAATGCAAGATTTTTTGTAGAGAAAGACTTTATGTTGTAATTTATGTTGTATATAATTTTTCTATTGTTCACTAAATGATCTGGTAATAAGACGTAGTAAGGTCAAAAAGTTTCTGGTCTGAACATGTTACAGCGCGTATGAATAGATAAAGCGTCAGCCACGTACACCTTATGTTCAGTCGATATTACAAATTTAATATATTTTTCATCAGTAGTATTTCAACAACATCAGATAAAAGACGTGTTGTTTTGTTACAATTATATAATAGAATGTAAAAAATTAAATAACGCGTGATGATCAAGTTTCTTTGAAAATAATGGAGCAGAAATTAAAGGAAACTTAAATGCTGTAACGTAAAATCGTACGTAAAATCATCTGCACGATATTTCACAGTTGAGTTGATCCCTCAAAAAGAGTTGTTTCAAGTTTTACTTAAGCTGCCCATGCCTCCATATCTCTGATACTTTGAGACAGACAAACATATATTCAATTAAAATATAGCTTGAGTTCGAGTTCAATTTATTTCCGTCACTATCGAGTATGCTAATTTTTTTTGCATATTCTCATTCAATGATGCCAAATGTTGGCTCATCAATAGCATCGGAAATAAAAAGAACAGATGAGAGGCCCTAGAAATATCTAAGTCAGTGCATTAGGATGAGCATATGGTAAATACAAGCATTCCCAAGATCTCCCAGCTGCCTGCTGAAGTTGTCTCCTGCCTCCCTTCACACATTATCCCTAACCCAATTTTTTACCGCTAGACGCGTGTGTACGTCGGTTTCAGTTTTAACATAATTCAGTCTTGTTTGTGCTCCCTGATGACGAGGGGAAAACCTTGAAACAGGTGGGGTCGCACGATCATATTAATGAGACTAAACACTGTTTGACTAAACAAATTAAAAAAAATAATGATCATTTCAATAAAACATGTCTGACTAATCAAATTTAAGAAAATAAAGATCATCATTTGAGTAACACACTGTTTGACTAAACAAATTAAAAATAATAAAGATCATTTCAATAAAACACTGTCTGACTAAACAAATTTAAGAAAATAAAGATCATCATTTCAATAATAAACTGTTTGACTAAACAAATTTCAAAAAATAAATATCATTTCAACGAAACACTGTCAGACTAAACAAATTTAAAAAAATAAAGATCACCATTTCAATAAAACACTGTTTGACTAAACAAATTTAAAAAAAAAGCAGTTAAACAAAACACTGGGACTAAACAGTTTTCAAAAAATAAAGATCATCATTTCAATAAAATATTGTTTTACTAAAGAATTTCCAAAAAATTTAGATCATATTTTCAATAAATATTACATTAATAGATTACAATTAATTAAGATACTGTAAATGAAATGGAATATTGTGCATATAGTATGTAGGTTAAGGAAACCCCAAGTCACTAAATTAATCAAATTCTGAAAGACGAAGAGAGAGAAGGTGGGAGTTTTATAATAGGGGAGTATGCATGACAATAGAGGCATGGCATGATAGCAATGATGATGTTAGTAACGTTGACCTAACTCCCTTTAACGTTTTTACATAGAATTATATAAATTCTGGCTGTACCATATTCAAAACAAAAACAAAAGAAAAAATTGGGTTAGAGTATAAATATTGAAAAATATGCAGAAGCACACAATCATAAAATCGAAGCCATAACATATCGATTTTAGAGGTCGTTGATTTTTAATGTACTCATAAATACTTTTATCGCAAAAATTTTCCATGCTTAAACCTTTCTTCTAAGGAGCATACTTGTAAACTAAGCATATGAAAATAAAGCAAAATATGAAAACCTTATCCTGAACTTTGCATAAAATCAGCGTTTCTAAATCGACCTTTATTATTTTTTTTAATTTTACTCGCATTATTCCTTATTTTGTCTTTGCCTATTAAATTATCATGAAAAGATTACATTGCTGGGCCTTGCAATCGGAGATCTTCTCGCCACTCCAACGTCAATATTGAGTACTTCCTCCACATTCCAGCCTAATTCTAGATGCGCACTTCCTCTAGCAGATGTTACAGACATGTAGACTTTGCTAACTCACGCAGCACGTTGACTGTTTTTCACATGTCTTGCTGTTAAAACGCCATCAGCCTGAGAACAGGCGGATTTTCATTTTCCGTGGTCCTGAGTCACCTGCTTTCTGTATTCAAGTGAATCACACAAATTCAACTCAGATAATCAGGTACATTGTCCTTATAGCGCTTCCTCTATCCACCAATCCTTCGCTTGCTTATTACTTCCCCGTATAAGATGCGTTTTGTGAGCCTATGACCGCAATGCGTATCACATGCCCGGTCTATTCCAATTTCGACTTTTCAACCATATCTGACGAAGGTATGGTTGAAGTGGTCCTATGTCAGTAAATTCATGTTATGAAACTTTAGTATTTACGGTTCAGTATGAAGGGAAAAATGAACGATGAAAATGAACAAAATAAATGTGATACATGCCTTCGGGATGTGATGTTGAAGGGGCATGTGGCGTATATCATAGAGTCTATGACTACTGCGCGTCTCTACTTCAAAAATGCAAGCTAATATAAAAAAAAAACTTGGAAGTCAAATGTAGCCACAAAAATCTCATTGATTTTATTAACTAAAATGTAAAAATATATAATTAGCGTTTTATTTTTAAAATTAAAATATTTGTACACAAATATTGTAGGTATACATACTATTGTAGGTATACTTGTAATGACATATGGCCCAAGTGCGGCCCGTACTAATCCCCACGTAAAATATTTGGCCCTCTTACAACAAAAGGTTGCCGACCCATATCATAGACCATCAAGCACAACAATGTCTGTATCATCCATTATCATTGCATTATTGTGAAGCATTTTATTTTCGTGCTAACAGTAATCCCTAGTAGAAATATGAAGTATAGTAATTTATTCCAAGCTGAAAGAAAGTTATAAAAAAGCCTTAAGTAAAAACAAAAATAATAAAAAAATGGGTTTTAACAGTGTTCCCGTGGCTCGAGGACAGACATCTTAACAACTAAGCAACGGAGGCTGTCAACTTATCAGTTTTAAGATTTATCATGATTAAAGCTTTTTCTTACTGTGAAAGTTGCGTAAAAAATATTTTTTTAAGTTTGATTGCGACTGTGAATTGAACCAGCTTTTCAAAATATAAAACAGTTGTACATTTCTAAAGATTTAATTTTTATTCAATACTCAGACTAAAGTCAAATAAAATATTAGGTCAAACGTTAAACAATGACTTTATTTTTTTTTTTGACAAGTATTCAAATCGTTATTTCTATAGTTTGGAACCACTGGCATAATCAGGGGCGCTAAAAGAAGCGTAAACAAAATATTTTATGAGTGTACTCTCAGCAGAAAGCGGGCCGGGCCCTTGCTGAGAGAACTATTCTAATTTATCCTTACGTTGTGCGGGGATTGGAAAACTTTGTCACTCCCCACTTTTTTTTAAATAAATCATAAATGTATACCACATACTACAGGCTATAAATTGCCAAATTGAGAAGACCAAGAAAATACTGGTATTCACGATAAGTACGCGGGCGCCTTGGGTTTGATTCTTGACAGATTCAATTTTGTTTCACTCGTAGATTATTTAGTTTTTTTTTTTACATCTAAATTTATGATATTTTGTAGCTCACATGCTGCAAATTAAGGATTTCTCTTATTTGGGTAGTATTTCCTTAGATAATAGAATAGTTAAGAGGGGTATCAAATGACGTGTAGTGATATATGACAAAATCAATGGGGCATAAGATGATAGTTCACAATAGTATTTTGGTGTGAACTCTGTTGTCTGGGAGTGAAACTTGGATTGAATAAATGCTGTAGAAATGCGTGAAAGCCTCACAAAACATATATACCGCAAATGTGAGTAGAAGGCACGCTAGAGGAAGACCAATTAAAGTATGGTTGGATCAAGTGAATGATTTTCTGAAAGTAAAAAACGTAGAAAGTCAGAAAAATTGTAGAAGTTTTATGGATCAATCCACGGACTTCTTATTTTAGGATTTATTTATTTTACACCTGACAAAAAATATACATCATTTGTGAAAAACAACAGGTGATTTTATTGCGACACACAATTTTAATGCTTTTGGGTTTGTTGCTTTTCATTTGTCGTGTCCCCAGAAAACTAGGCTTTTGCCTGTATCTCACTGAGGATAGTGAGCAAAGTAGTTATCTCAAGATAAGGAAGAGCTCAGCTATACGTTGAACTATCCTTGACCAAATTAGTTACCATGACTTTGTGGTGATCAAGAATAATTTTAAAGCTTTTAACAATGTTTCTTTTTAATTACGTGACTCCTTAAATCTTTAAAGAAATTCTGTATTGTAAATAAGTATTTTTTTCCCATATAACATTTCTGCCTGTGGTATCTGATATTTTGTCAGTCTTTCCGAACTCTGGTGTGGTGCCAACAGCGGAAGTGATTCCCCTCGGTGATAGTTCCGTCATTAATGTATATGGTATCTGATATTTTGTCAGTTTATCAGTCTTTTCGAACTTTGGTGTGGTGCCAATAACGGAGGGGCTTCTTCTCGATGACAGTTCTGTCGTCAATGTATGACTATATATAATTTTCTTACGAGTACCTGATTGAGCTGTAAGAATCGAATTCATTCCAAGAGACAGTGCGGGTAGAAGAGGCCACAGTGTAAAAAAAAAACCGAACTGGAAAATATAGTTCTTATCAAGTAGGCCACTTACGTATCAGTTATTAGTAATTATTGGTTTAACCTGTTCACCGCGTTAAAAATCAAATTCCACGAATCCTGTGCGCGGCACAATTTCAGCGTTTTTTAATTTCTAAGTTTAAACACATATTTTGTTTAAAACCACTGATATTTGATTACAACACCAAGTAAACATGACACTTAAGTAATTTTCTGATAATAAATAATAGTCATTACTCTTAAGGAGACTCATTAAATAAAGGAGATAAACATTACGTAAAATAAACAAAGGAAGGCTACGATCAATTCAATGCTTCATGACACTCACCCAATCAAATGCATATAGCACTAGTAATGTTTATTTACGTAAGAGAGACTTAGTAATGTTTATTTACGTAAGAGAGACTCATCGCAGGACTCGATCCGTGCGACAGGTCGTTAATGCTGGAAATATTGAGAAACCAAAAAAATTCGGCGCTCTGTTTATTCAACAATATATTATTTGACAAGGTTTTCAGAGATTTCGCTAGAATAAATATTATTTTAAATTGTAGTTTAATTTTTATTCCGGTTTTGTGTCATTTTTTTTAAGTATTTGTGATTTGAAACTTGGATTGTCGTCAGATCACAGGCGTTTGTGCTACCCGCGGGGAACACGTTAATTAAATCTTTTTAGTTTTGATTATACTCGTATACTGAAGTTTAATGACGTGAAGATGACCAAGGCAGACGTCATTTTATCTGGTGGTCGTGTAATCTTATCTTGGATCCTACATTATCAATTAGACCGACACAGTAGTTTCAATGCCTTGTTGACCTCTTTAATATCTTTTCAGTGTCAGATTACCAGAGATGTATCCTTGGTAAGGTTTAAGTTGCCTTAAATGAAAACTTAACTGATTTCCTTCTTATCTTTTATATTTTATGTTGTTTATAGTTAAGGCATTAACGTTGTGGAGGTTTAAAGACATTGTAATTTATTTTTATCAAACACTGTTTATTCCACTTTTTTGTGACGGTATAACCCTACCGGTTTCAAGGCTTTCACCTCATCTTTAGGGGAGCGCAAACATTTCTAAATGCTGTTCAAACTGGTACCGATATGCACATGTAGGAACCACGGTCGTCGCTGAATATTGTCAACAAACACGGTCAACGACTGACGAAACGACCTTTGGATATGTCCAAAGGTCGCATACCAAAACATTGAAATTGTTTACCCACAAATACTATTTACGATACATTCCACAGTAGAAAGAGAACGCATCACGCTGTCTCGCCGTTTTCGCCAACAAATTGTCTACCCACAATACTATTTGCGATGTCTGCAATATTTCAATCGACCATTTCTGCACGCACAGAAGCGAGATAAAAATATATTGCTGGCGCACTCCCGCGCCCATTCTGAAATGTATAAATACCCACTTACCGATAAATAAAGCATCATTGATTATTAATTATTATTCATTGATTCATTCACTCTCTCTTTCCGCATTGCTAATTGACGTATTTTATTTATTTACCAACAACTACTATCATCATCTCGTCCTTCAAAGACATTCTGCTAAAGTGGTGACCCCGACGTGATTTGAACACGCAACCTTCTGATCTGGAGTCAGAACTAGTGCTAAACACGCTTCAACGGTTGGGGACTGAGGGGTGAGGGAAGCATGAGACAATTTCGGCCAAGAGCTGAGAGATTTTTGGGAAATAACTGTTCAACAGATGTTCCGATCGGTGTACTGACTTAGAAATTTCAAGGGCCTTTAATCTGTCCAATTTATTTCCGTTACTACTAATATGTAAGAATTTGGCATCATCGATAGAAAAAGTATGGTTTTCACGTTGACAATGATTAGCCATTTCAGAATAAATTAGAGGATTTGTTAAGGCAGATTTGTGTTCACGAAATCTCTTTTCAAAAGATCTTCCTGTCTTGCCTATATATAAATTATCACAGTCAGCACATAAAAGTTTACACATACCACTGTTGCTAAGTATTCCATTTTTGCCTTCCCATTAAATAAGAGTTTCCGGATATTAAACTTAGTGTAAAAAGCTGACTTTATGTGACTTGAAATATTTTTTGGTTATTTCATATTTTTTTTATTCCAACGCCAATTGAACTCGTAACCGCCGAATCAGAACACAGTCATCATATCAACAAGGCAATGGATTTTGTCAACTTATCATCATTCCTGTTGGTCGAAAGACATTATGACATGTCAATTATCCTGTTAGAATATATTGTTAGTAACAAAACTGTACAAAACAATAACATTTAAAAAAAAGCAAGAAATGTTAATTTTGATAATATTCACAAGAAATGTTCACCATCCCTATATTGAAGAGGAAGACACTTGTATTATGTACACGTAATATATGCAACGTTACATTTCTTTGTGCATCCGGACAACCAAACACCACTCTGGTCATAAAACTACCCCTTTCCTGCTTGCATTGAGGAATTTAATAAAACAGCCCCATTATGTAATACTTGCTGTTTCATAAAATTCTCACAAAAAGGTTCCAGGATTTATTTCTTGTGGCATACATTATATACTATTATATTAGATATTTTTATTAAACCCTAGCACACATTATTTTGATATGCGCATATTACAAGTCTTTTGTGCAAGTATGCAAGTCTCGTAATGGATTACCAGTTGCTTTGTATTCGGTGACCCAAACAAAAAAAAAACAAACTAAGGAAGGATGAATCCTTTTTGCTTTCTCAAGTTATTTATTACTGTTTTTTTTAGCTTGTGGCTTTATATATCTGTTCTATTTCTAAATTATTTTTTTATGACTTTTGTGACGTACGAGTATATTTAAACTATATTGTAAATTTTAATTTGTTTGAAATTATGACTTGTTCCTTCAATATGTGTTTATTCACATGATACTTTATAATATGTATACATAATATGACAAACAAAAAAAGATTATTTAAATTCTTTAGAATTATTTTAGAAACTTATTTTTGTATCTAATTTACTAAAAGTATATTATTTTTTTGTAAATAAAGTATGCTAAAAATATATTGTTCTTGTAATTAAAAAAAAGTTTGATAATTTTCCTCTAAATATGGAATAATTTTGCCGGGCTATGGGAATACATTTCCCACATTTATCTTTTAGATTTCCACCAAAGAAAATTTTATTTCAGAAAATAAATTGAAGTTATTGCAATATAAGTGGATAGATTCCACCAAAATATTTTTTCAGATGTACTGTGTGTCTAGAGCCTGATTAAGGGTTAAAGTGGGCACTATTTTTGTATGGCTATGGGTTTGTTGCCTTTTATAGTATCAACGTAGAAATTAATAGAAATTTAGCATGATGGGGAAACAAAAATATATTATTTTTAAATGGTTATTGGAATGTTTGTCTTTAAATTTTTGATTTGTTTTTGTTATACACGTATATCACCTTGCAACGTAAACAAATATAACTTGTCGTGATCCCATTAAACTAGGTTCATACAATGGATATATTATATAAACGTGTTAAGGCTTGAAATAGGTGAACGTTTTTTTTTAAATTGTTGATTGCTTATTTAATGCTTTTGTCATAAACTTCCATCAGCTTGTTAATTTATGAGACCTAATTATAGGCATGCACCCCGTGAGTTTACCCTTGATATATTTCATTATTTCGCAGAATTTAATAGTCTATTTAATCATTTCCTTAATAAATCCATCCAAAACATATCAAACAGTATGATTTCTTAATACTGAAAAGTTATTATAAGTAAGAAACACGTGTATCGGAGATTAACATACTCGTAATAAGCGGAAAAATAAGTTAGTTTATTTTTAAATATCTATAAAGAATTACACAAAATTAAATATGAAATCTTTGATAACATATCATAGGTAAATGATGTCTGACTTATTGCTTTCGATGATCCACTGATATGCGACCAAATATTATTAAATAATATTTACTTATTTATTTAAGTATAAAAAAATTCATTGTAATTTATTTTTATCAAACACTGTTTATTCCACTTTTTTGTGACGGTTTAACCCTACCGGTTTCAAGGCTTTCACCTCATCTTCAGGGGAGCGCAAACAAGACTTGTTTGCGCTCCTCTGAAGATGAGGTGAAAGCCTTGAAACCGGTAGGGTTAAACCGTCACAAAAAAGTGGAATAAACAGTGTTTGATAAAAATAAATTGCAATGTATTTGAACCTCCACAACGTTAATGCCTTAACTATAAACAGCACATAAAAAAATGCAACGAAAACAACAGGCTATCTAATGTAGACACACAGTTTTAATGGATCTGAGCTTATTACCTTAACTGTACACTATACTTAACAAAACAACAGGCTATCTAATGTAGACACACAGTTATAATGGAT
The DNA here is from genome assembly GCA_949825065.1 of Odontocerum albicorne. Lineage (NCBI taxonomy): Eukaryota > Metazoa > Arthropoda > Insecta > Trichoptera > Odontoceridae > Odontocerum > Odontocerum albicorne. Next base: position 9,036,410 of record OX463860.1, on the reverse strand, counting down.
CTGAGCTTATTACCTTAACTGTACACTATACTTAACAAAACAACAGGCTATCTAATGTAGACACACAGTTTTAATGGATCTGAGCTTATTACCTTAACTGTACACTATACTTAACAAAAACCCCAAGATACTTTGTACTAGCAACCCTTTCCAAAGAAACACAATTACAGCCAGTCGAAGACGAACAAGTGTGAAGTTTTATGTATTTATTTGTAGGTGTTCGAGTTCTTGTAGATATGGAATGTACTTAGTTTTTTGAGAACTTGGAATCAATAAATTTGAGTTCGTCCATTTTTTAACTAGACACAATTTTTCGTTTGTCTTTGAAAATACATCATCCTGTGTTCTGCCCTCGAACAAAATAAACAAGCAATCCGCAAAACTAACAACCTTACCCCTGAGAGAAAGATTACAGAACTGATTGACATATATCAAGAACAATATAGGCCCCAGAACACTACCTTGGGGTTCTCCAAATTTCAAAGAAAGAGGCTCACTAAATATACCATCACCTAATTTAACTCTCTGAGTTCTATCAAATAATCACGAAGAGAACCAACTAAAGGAGCACCCACATATGCCCACCTCCATCAATAAATAAATTTAAATTTAAGGATGATGTATTTAGTCAGATGCAGAAGCGTATTCTGACTTGTTTCGGGTATGTACAACGAATGAATGAAGTAATATTAACATAACCAAAATGTCGGGCAAATATAAGTGGAAGGCATTGCAGAGGATTACGAAACAAAGTATGGTTGGATTAAGGGAGTGATATTTTATGTATTAATTACTGATGGCACTCAAGAGTGTTTTACATAATACAGTATAATGAAAAAAAAATTAACGCATCAATATGTTATGTATCAAAAAATACAATTCAGTCTACATATTATATTCAACATACAATATAATATAATACATCCACATACCATTGTAAAGTACTCGTTTAACACGGAAAGGAAAAAAAAACCAATATGACTTTTAAAATATTATATGATCTTTTTCAAGAGAATACTATGTTATAAGACATGTTACAGAAATGAAGAAGCCAGTTTTCTAGTTAAAACTTTGCGTTTAAAAAAAAACATTGGAGAGCCCTCTTGAACTCAACAATATCTGGATTATAAATATCCAACAAACGAGACATGGAGTTACCAATTAGAGCATTCTCACAATTTATGAATTAATATTTAACTGTCGTAAGCGTTTAGCGTATTTCAAGAAAATGTAAAAAGTTGGAGAAGTTGTAGGAGTTGTATGAATTCAGAATTGGTGATTAATATGTGGCTTTATAGGAACTTTTATTTATTTATTTTCTCAAAACAGGCTAAGCCCAATTACTTTGAAAAATATAAGAAGTGTTAACATTAAAAAGAAAGAAAAAATATATAGAATAAAAAAAATTACAAAATAAAAAATAATGTACGAGTATGTGCATACATAACATATATACACACAAACATACACATATATTCAAAGTGACTTAAGTACGTTGATGAATGCTTTGTAACGCTTTCAATCTAAGAAGATAATTTACTTTTGCTTTTGGTAATGTGCTATGAAATATATCAATATCCAAAGCAGTCCCGTTCAAAAGAGTTAAGGCCCTTCCAACAGGTTAAGCAGCTGGAAGACCCGTTCTTGCGTATATTATTGAGAACAGTTTTTGCCGGCGCAGTCTAGTGTAATTGTTAGGAACATTTAACGCTAATCTTTGTAGTAATGCTGGACAGCTCACAACTCCTCGAACGAGTTTGATAACGTATACCAGGAGACGCAGATCTCTTCTTACGCTCAATGAGTTATACCCGGAATTACCCAGCGGAAACCGAGTAGGACAAAGCCATGGATAGACACCAAACTAACTCATATACAGATATCGTATATATATTTTTTTTGTACTTTCTCTACCATGAGTGAATTTTGCGCCCTCACCGGGCTCCAAATGTAAGCATTGCTTTCTAGTTTGCTACGGATCAACGTTTTGAGCACCATTTGGTTTTCAAACGACTTAGAGATTCTCATTACAAATCCTAGAGGTTTATATGCTGAGCTGCACATAATTTCTATGTGAAGACCAAATGTGAAATTGCTGTGGAACAAGACACCCAGATCTTTAATATTGTCTGTGCGGGGTATAGGTATAGATTCTAGTGTATATCCATGAAATTTCAAGACGTGTGAGCGATGACACGACATGATTTTGCAGTTTGATGCATTGAAATATAATTTAATATTGTGGCTACACTCACAAACGTTGTTGAGATCTGACTGTAGGTCTAAGCAGTCGGTATAAGAGCAGTCGGTATGTTTTTAAGCATTTTGACATGTGGCGCTCTGTCCTCCATTATAAAATATCTTCATTTGATGATTTTATCCCGGTATTTCTTGGTCAAACCCAGCCGCTTCCGATAATTTTCAAAGCACTTCATCTTTGTCATGTTTACATTTTCACCATAAAACCCCCATTCCGCCTCTGTGTCCTCCCTCAATTGTGCCGTCCACTGATGGTTTCAATAAACTTGTACATTAAAAAGTTTGTTTGTTAAGCCCCTCGATCCGATTCTCATCCTCTCTCTCGTATTCTCAGGGCCGTTTTATTTGAACTTCGCAAACAGCAACGAGTCTTCAAAACAGCGACACGCCATATTATTAACGCTTACTTGAACAGTAACATTTACACGATGTGTGCAAGAATTGTTGTCTTATAACATAATTTACTAGATTGGAAGCTATTTTTTTTGCGTACCGTTTGGGGATTAAGCGTCTTACCAAGTAGGCCACGGAGGTCATCAATTCCGCTATTGAAGGATTATTACTGATTATATAGTTCTAAAATAGTTATTTAAAGTGTGAGGCTCGAATCTTTACCCGACTGTTATAAACATTTCTCGTATTTTTTTCTATAATTGCACTCAATTATGGGTGAAGTTTCGAAAACATTGTAGATTTCACATTCAGGGCGATGTCAAAGAACATCACCAAATCTCATTTACTAATATTTTATGATTTCATCCTGAGGATGAAGAACTGTAATGTCGTCCTAACGTTGGTCATTAGTTTAGCCAACGAAACACGGCAGCATCCACGAACAACACTTTAAACTATTCTAGCTTCACATTACATAATGAAACTAAAGGCTCTTTCAAATTAAGTGTTTTTTTTTATTTTTAGATAAAACAAAGATAGCGTCGCGAAATTGCCTGGGTCTTGTGATATTTGAGAAGTGTAATGTATGACATTTATAAAAATTGAGTCGTATACAATACAACAACGCGTTTAAATTGTTGAATTATTTCATGTATTGTAATCTCCGGAAACGGTGATGTTAATTTTCCACCAAGATCATGTGATCTGACACCGTTGGAGTATTTTCTCTAGGGTTACGTGAAAAGTCAGGTCTATAAGAATGACCCCCAATCGATTGTTGAATTGAAAGACGAAATTATTCGCGTTATTGGTGAGTAAGAATCGCAATTATAACAAAATGTTATCGAAAATCTTGATAAAAGAGTGAATATATGTGGAGCTGCAAGAGATGGACATTTGGCGGATACTGTTTTTTTATGTTTAAATGTCATACATTATACTTCAATGACCACTTAAAAGTTTTTTGAAATCAAAGCAAATTATGTGTTTTATTCAAGAATTTAAAAAATGATAATTAAAAAAAAACGCTCAATTTGAAAGACCCTTTATATATTCGGAATATGGGCTCTGATAGAAGGTTGCACTGAGATATTTTGGGATATTGAAAGTGTATAGGAATGGGATATCTCCATAGCATCTTTCGAATCTGCGTCTAAGATATATTCTTTCGGAGAGGTGAAGGACTTCAAGGTTGATTTCGTTCTCATCAAACAAATTGATTGTTTCAAATCCATCCAATAGTTCCAATTTTACTCGTATAACAAGACTTTTGCCGTCGCTAGTCCTGTGGCATGGAATGGTATGTCTCTAAGTGCTGGAAATTTGGATGGCCTACGCAGCTTTTAGAAATGCTCTAAGATAACCCTTTTTTGGGTGATATAATCAATATTCATAAGATTATACTCGTATATGAATTCTACGCACATATATACACTACAACCTAAGCCGAAATTGATCACATATCAGTTGATTTACAAAGGTCTCTTTGATTCATACTGCGTCTTCGTTTAGTAAGTTTCAAACAATTTTGTCTTCCGTCCACACTTTTCAATATGTCCCGCCAGTTTGGATATTTTGAGGGATACCGTATGAGTAATTGAATGAATGAGACACTTTATACTAGACTTAACACGTGGGTGGCATATTTCCTTTCATAGGTCCTGGTACACTCGTATTTATTCAGTTGGGAAAACCTCTGGCGTGGAAACCAAATTTCAAAAACCCTTTCAGCTCCCATTGGACATTATCGGAGAGGGGAGGACATTCCTATATATCATAGATTTATTATACCTAAAGTGGTATTAAAGAAATCACTTGTCATTCTTGAAAGATTCAATAGATTTTAGAGAGATGAATTAAAAATGTTCCTTTCAATTTGGAAAAAACCTCACTTTCAATCATTGGAATAGACCCAATTTTGGTAATACACAATCAACAATCGAAAAGAGTGATAAAATCAATAAATAAATGCGTATTTTGCGTAGAATATCTGGTATTACAATGTGTAAAAGTGTTTGGGTGCAAATTTTGATCTATGGAAGTGAAACGTGAAAGTGGAAAAAAATATTACTGTAGCTGATTATCATCTTGTCGTATAGGTCATGACTGAGAATCATGACTCCCATGACAGCCTCTGATAACTTCTCTCCATCCACCTCTGCATTCTGCGGCTCGAAAGGCAAATATTAAGGATTGTCCTGTTGCATCTCTCACTTGATCAGTCCAAATCATTGGGATTCTTCCTCTTGCACGTCGTCGTTTTACGCATCTAGTTACTACAAATCTCTGTAAACTGTATCTTTGATAACGATCAATGTGCCCAAAGAATTCGAGGACTCGCTGAATGCATATTGTTGACAATCTGTCGATGATTCCCAGTTCTTCGAGAATAGACGTGTTAGTTCACCTTGCTGTCCATATAATTCGTAACATCTTTTTCCATCAGCACATGTAGCTAAATACTTGTTTTAGAAATATGCGTGCACTAAGAATAATACACAGGATAACAATGAATGACAGAACGGAATGATGTGATATGAGATGCATGTCAATAGTTAGATAAAGATAAACACTATGACAGGATTTGGGCATGTGCAAAAAATCAATGATGAAAGGCTAACATGCCTTACAGACTAGATGTATAGATTAATATATGGTAAATAAATTACACGATTTACTGACTTGATGATGGGAGGAAAATGTAAACATGGAAAACACCGAGAAGTGCACAATAAATGCTGTGATAATACATAAAATAGGAAGAATATATAGGCTAACAATATGGTACATGAAAGAACCCCTCATCACTACATTACGTATTCTGTCAAACATTGTCACTCCATGTTTTCTTCTAAAAGCACACATTTCTTCATCATTTATTCCGTTCCTCTCAGTTTTTTTCATACACATATCAAAGTTGGCATCTTATTTATATTGGCATCTTATATATAATTATTTAATATGTGGCAACAGAGTTTTGAAATAATGCATTTTTTCCTTTGATAATGTGGTATCGCGTTATTTACTGACCATTACTTACACCTCTAGAGCGCCTAACAAGATAACCTATTAAATAATTAAAGAAGATTAAAGACTCATATCTCGATAATAGGAGCGCCATCAGGTTTTTTTTTATTCAGATAAAAAATGGCCCAAGAGTAAAACTATAACGAAAGTGAATCTGCAGGAAATCTAGCCTGGGACACCCGCTTGGATAGCGTGAATGCTAACCGTTAGACCACGGTCACCGATCCATATAACAATTTTGTCAGATACAGTTAAACTTGACAATGCAGCGGGATAGTCAGTGAGTTTTCTGGTGTGTGCAACGACCTAAAGCGGAGAAAAAAGAAGAAAGAGACGAAATCTCCAAGGCACGCTTTCCAACTGAAATGACGGTGAAATGATGAGAAAATCCTTGACTATGAGGCCCAGCAACGACGAAGAATATGTAAAGCAACAACAATACTCGCACAAGTCTAGCACGATACCAGACTTTCTGTTTTACCAGAGTAGTAACCTTTTTTTTATGTACCATCGGGTACTGAAACCCGAAACCCTTGAATGTAAATCAAGAGTTTTACCAACTAAACTACGGAGTTCTTCGAAAAGACTTTGTAATTGTATTTGATTACACTTTCCTTGTACAAATATATTGTGCTATCTTATTAGCTTATTGCCATGTGGCAGTTATTTCTAAGTTACCGAAAACGTGTTGAAGAAACCTTAATTAAAAACCAAATTAGACTATTTAAAAAAAATTGTCAACAAAAACGAGACCGAGGAGACCCACGGGCTGGAAGATAAGAGTTTTACCAGCTACACTTTGGAGTTCGTCAAATATGTGATTTTTTTGTAAACGGTATAAAAATCCAATATTTGTCATTTTCAACATGACGTGAAAAGATAAATCATTTTATAAATAAAAATATTTGAAAAACGGAACATTTAAATGAAATAAATACGAATACTTGAATATATCTTTCATAACATATTTTAGTATTTTTCTTAAATACTGAAAACTTCAACCCGCACGCTTTCAGTGGTTTCAGTATTATGAAAATATATTTAGAAAAATATTGTAATACGTTAGAGATATTAAGTATTTTTAGTATTCCATGCGGCTTAGAGGCTAACAAGAAAAGTGTTGCCATGAAAAAAAAAAACTTTTTTTCCAGAACGGGTAAAGAATCAAACACCAATAGAATTTCCCGAAGTATCTTTTCTGCGGAAATGAGGTGAATTGCCTGGGAAGAGATGGGGAAATGCTCGGGAATATAATGACAACATTTACCCTCAGTTTATTCTCGACAATCGACAAATGTTTATATTTCGTTATGAAATAAAAACCAGGAGACGAGAATGGATTTTAAGCTAATTGGAAATATGCGGTGGATGAAATATAAACATATTTGTATATAAGGCGTTAAAACTTTAAAAACTAATATTAAGTATGCAATCAATGTTTAAAATTTTGGGAGCTATTTTATAAAATACCTTATAGAAAGATAAACTAAAACCAAAATATATGTTTAGTAGTAGAAGGTCTTTAAAAGGGCTTTAACGCTTGTATCTGTTTATGATGCTGACGTTTCGAAAACGTTGCAGTTTTCATCTTCAGGAACATGAGAGAGCCAGCAGACTCGCTTATTTTGAAAAAAAAAAATTTTGTCCCAGCCTTTCATCGAGACGGGCCACAATATCACTTGAATAAAAAAACTGTAAAACAGAGTTATTATGTTACGTTCGAATAACTAAGTATGCAGTCAAGTACTTAAACATCCTAACAATGTTGATAATATCTTTTGCTAAGTTTTCTGTGGTTGTTTTCAAATACTTATATAAGAGTTTTCTTCAAAAAAATCTTTGTCAATTAAAAAAATGAAATGAATATAACGGAAAATGAAACGTGCTAAAAATATTTACCTTCTTCTTCGTCAGTTATCAGCCAAGCTGGATACATACTAATGCGCCTTGATACACCAGAAATAAATTTAAATGTTGCGTCAGAAACTATACAACTTTTTTCCAACACAAGATGTCAAATTTAGATAATCTATATTTTTCTTGTAGTCAATCTTATTAAGATTGGCTAAAAATATGCTATCTTTCAGAAAGAGAAATTTTAAAATCCATTAATCATTTTCTATCACCTTACGAATTCCATGGGCAACAAGGCAAACTTAAGCGTCCATTTTCGAAAAACTGAAATTCAGCGACAGATTGTCGACAATATACTTTGGCCAGAGTCCTCCAATTCGTTGGGCACATTGCTCGTGGCCAAAAAACAGTTTGGATAGGTTTTTGGTTACCGGAAGCGTGCAAGGATGATGCAAAGAGGAAAAGTCCTAATACGTTAGACTAACCAAGTGAGAGATGCCACTGGACTATTCTTAACAACTGCCAATTCAAGTCGCAGATTGTAGAGATGGATAGAGAGGAATGGTCAGAGGCTATAATGGGAGTCACGATGCTTAGTCATGAGCTATATGGCAGGATGATGATAAATGACATTGCATCTTCATTAAGTCTACTGAATACAAGTTTATCCGAAAATCGATACTGCATGCTAAACCTGATTGGTGTGAATGATAGAGCGATCTCTGTTACCTCCTACTGAAAACATGTGGCTTAAGTGACAATTAACAGTCCGGACACGGAGATGAAATAATCATTATCGATGGCTTTATATTGTTGTATTATCATCGACTTTGGTGGCCTAATTGGTAAGAAGATTAACTTCCACCCGCTATTTTAAATCTAAAAAAAAATTGTTGTGGTTTAACAGTGCATATCATATATATTTCGTTTTCACGTGTGGGGTAGTCGAAGACCGTGGTCTGGTGAGCATTCATGTTTAGCAAGCAAGCGCTACAATTTCTATTCCTGGCGAATCAATTTGAAGATCGGTTTTACTCGTAACCTATTTTACATCGGAATTTATATTTTTTTGTAGCTCATAGACTATTTATGATAAATTATAATAGTTATTTTAAGCAACGCAAAAATAACGCTGTATCAAACGTAAGCGTCACCTAAAATATATGATTTATTTGTAATTGCAGTGTACATATTGAAATGAAATGTTCCTTATGCGTGGCAATTGCAATAGTCACTATAAATAATTGAACAGTCCATGCATGCATAAAGCGCGCAGTATACATGGTATCTAGAAAGTATCCAGTAAGCTGGGACGGCATACACGGGCAAATAAAGGGGCTTACGATGAGCGATAGGTTGCACATAAGGAACGAAAAATGACAAAAATATATTTTTAGTTTCTAGAACGTCTACTGTGTTTTATTTACGACCAACTTCTACCTGCTAAATAAGAATCTCTTCAGCCTGCTACTTTTCACCGGAAACGCAAGAAGTAAACCAGAATCTCCGTGTATTGAGCGGCAACCATGCACCTATTTTACAGTCTTTGTACCGGTGCTGTCCAAACGTTATATAAAACTGCCTTACGGAAGACTGCAAAAGTTTAGACCTACGGATCGTCTTGGAAGTTTAATTTCCTAGTCTTAGGAGATTAACGTTTTATCTATCAAGAATGCATATTGACTGAAGTTCAAAATTGTGCATTTAATAAATCAACACATGCATAGGCTTCAATTGTTCACAGGCTGACTGACAATCGTACTCGACCGGAAGGAAGTCCTATCGAAATCGAGGGGTAGTATAACCAATACATGCAATGACTAATTGGGAGGTCCATGACTACTCTAGAGGTTTTAAACCCGAAGGCTCGATAGATGGGGCTAAAGACACTGTTGTCTCTAAGCCATGATTAATAAAAGGGTACTATAGGAAAGAAATCATTTTATTTTATAGTTTAATTGACATAGTTCTTATACAACTTGCTTTATTGGTTACTCTAATCTAGTGGTGCCAGAGGATAGTTTTGCTGCAATTTTTTTATGTGAAAGTACTCGCAACTTAAAAGGCTGTTTGAATTTCAGGTCTTAAGTCACTTAATTAGTATATTTACTGTGCTACGAGTAATTTACCTTTCCCCGTCATGTCGTACTTTAAGTCTGTTGTCACTACTGTTATTTTTATACGCAGGTGTGTCATCACCAGATAAAAAGTCTCTTTGGGCAGTTCCTTCTTCATAAAAAAACAATATTTAAGTATAGATCACGCTGAATGGGATGGATTTATCATTATAGCGTAAATGGTGATGGGTTTGAACTGAAAAAAGTTTTTACATAAAAAAATCCCATGCCAGCTTTTATAAAAGTGAGTTAATATTTGAATTAATTACCGTCAAATTAAAGTTTAAAGAAAATTCTTTATATAATTTTTACACATTAACACATTTAAACGATCTTCTTGGTTTGGTTAGATTCCTGTCTTCAAACCCGATGATTATGGATTTAATTTCTGTAAGTAATTTTTTTAAATGGTCTGTTTGGCTTTAATTAGGATTTTTTCAAATGCCTTTCTGGTTGGTTGGGAAATTTATTATCACATGGAAATAAGCCCATTAGCTTGTTCTGTATAAAACGAAGGTGGAATATTATTAATGTCTAAAATGATTATGTCAATTCCGTTATTATTTAAAAATTATAAGCCACACAATTTAAACATTTCATGCAAATACTTGGAAATGAGTTTTGCAGCAATTCCAATATTTTTAATATGAGTATTTATTTATGCCTTGATTTATTAAGACAAATAAATCAGTATAAATAAAACATTTAAGAACATTATTTTCCCTTTGAAGTTAATTAACTCCACGTCAATATTTGGAATGTTTTGATGTTCTAAAGCAACTTGCTGCAAGTGAATTTATGCGGTTTTCTAAGTTGTAAGATTATTATTTAATAAAATACTCGATTAATCATTTCTTCGCAATTTGTTTATACAAAGACTGCTTACATTTCATATCACGTGAACAGTGTTTGACTAAACACATTATAATGTTAATATAAACTTTACAAACCATAACTTTGTTATATCCCTATTTATCAAAATCATAACAAATCACAATGCATTTTAATATTGACAGTAATGTATGTACAAATACTATCAGTCATCTTATTAATAATATTTGACTAACGCGATGATGGTACAATTAATTGACAGTAATGTACGCATAAATACTATCAGTCTTCTTCTTCATAAAATTTGATTAACGCGATGTTGGCACAATTAATTGACAGTAATGTACGTATAAATACCATCAGTCTTCTTATTAATAAAATTTGACTAACGCGATGATAACTATATCATAAATACTATCAGTCTTCTTATTAATAAGATTTGATTAACGCGATGATGGCACAATTAATTGACAGTAATGTACGTGCAGATACTATCAGTCTTCATATTTAAAAGATTTGATTGACTCGATGATGACTCAATTAATTGACAGTACGTATAAATACTATCAGTCTTCTTCTTAATAAAATTTGATTAACGCGATGATGGCATAATTAATTGACAGTAATGTATGTATAAATACTATCAGTATTTTTATTAAAAAGATTTGATTAACGCGATGATGGCACAATTAATTGACAGTAATGTACGTACAAATACTATCAGTCTTCTTATCAAAAAGATTTGATTAACGCAATGATGGCACAATTAATTGACAGTAATCAGTCTTCTTATTTATAAGACTTGATTAACGCGACGATGGCACAATTAAATCACATAAGATTTTTTTCTATAAAATTTAAAATACTCGTATATTTCAATGTTAAGTAAGTCTACTAGGCAATTTTTGTGTGGTAAATATAAATTTGATATCATAATATATACGAGTGCATACATATACATAAATCTTAAATATGTATACTTTGTAATTATAGCATTCATTCAAACAATTACTTTGTACAAGTCTACTTGGATTAATTTTGGTGAAATTTCATAATATTTATATACGAGTGCATACATGTACATCAATCTTAAATATTTATACTTTGTGAATTTAACATAAGTTCATACAAATAATATTTTTCACTTTAACTTTACTTTAAATAACTTAAGTTTTATTGTCTCTTCATGTTAGTTTGAGATACATTTTTAAAGAGACTATCCTACCGTAAATCACAAATAAATACATATAATAATTAAAAAAAGATACACCTTTTTACCTACATTAAACCTATACAAATTTGCAAATCTCTCTAGGGAAATATATTGTAGAAGTACGCAGACACTTAGTTAAGTGAGGTAAAGACAACTCACCCAGTTCTGGCAAAGTTCGCCATATAGAGTATGAAGGCTTCCGACAGAGCCACTTCCGACTTTGTGTAGTTCTTGGGGAAGTGGTTGAACCCCTCGACCAGCGGGGCCCCAAACAGGTAGGGTAGTTCTTCTCCATGCACTGTACCCATCCTCTGGAAAGGGAGATATAGTTAAGGGTTAAAATGTATAAGATATGTGTTGTTATATATATTTTTAAAACGACCATAGTATCATTTAAAAGATAATTATTTTCTGAGATTCTATTCAGGAAAAATGAATCAAGGATATTTGATTACATAACGTCTAGTGTTTTGAACCCTGTGGTTTGGTTTATGATATCGACATTTCGAAAACATTGCAGTTTTTATCTTTAAGGTTTGTTTGTAGTAAACTTCACCATAAACGAAAAACAGCCCATGTTTTAAAAAAGCTGAAAACTGTACCGTTTTAGAAAATTCGGCATCATAAGCCAAACTACGCTGTGCAAAAAACTTTACTAACTGATACGAAGAACCGAATTAGTGTTTTGGACATATTAAAGAGCGTGATCGAGAGACAACAATATTTGGCACCAGTAATCGAACCTTCGTGTTAAAACTTTTAAAGTAGACACGGAACTAACAGTAAGGCATTGAACGTGTTGGCAACACTACTGCTGCGCACTGTGAATAATGTTACCAGATAAACTATTTTACCAGACTGGCACCCTTTTTTTAGTACCATCGGGAATCGAATCCAAAACTCCCAAGTGGAAGTCAAGAATCTTACCACTTGACTACGGAGGTCATCAGATTATACTTATTTTATATTTTGTAAAAACAAAATTAAATATCTTCGGAGATGGATTCTTTTATTGGATAAATGCTTACTTGTAAGAAATATCGGCCAACTGACTACTTTGATAAAATGAAACACGCCAAAAGTGAGAGAGTGCGAATTTGTCATTGCGTTTACTATTAAATGATTCAATTTTTCTTTCCGTTGAATTAAAAATGAGAAATTTTCGTTTTAACCATTTATGTATATTCCCTCATCTCCACTTTATCAAAATTTTCTGGCTATTGTCAAGTTTTCTTCCACTTAAGTCACGGAGAACACAATATCATACAATATGATATGATAATCTCTTTGGACTATTGACAGAACGATTGTGTTTTACCAAAGTGTTTCAATTAAAAAAGTAACCCTAAATGATTTTTACACACAGTCTCCTTAATGCTGTGGTGGTTAGTATAAGTTAAGTCTCCCGGTCACACTTTCCAGCATGTTTAAATTGGACAAGAAAAAAAGTGTTATTATATTTCTACTGCATACATGAAACTTGACATCTCTTGATTGTTTATTTAGTATTGAAAATAAAATGTGAAACATTTTTTGCTTTCGAATCTAGCTTGGAGCAGTTTTCAGCGATGACATGAGTGCCTCCGTTGTAAACAACTTTTGTTGTACAATTCTTTAAAAACAGAAATCGCTTACAACACAAAAGTATTCGCCATTGTTGTATATTTTAAGTTCGTTCGCGTTTCATCTCGAGCTTAAAAGCTCCCAGTAAAGTGCTTTGCGATGGAAAATAATGGCAAGTTATCGCGTAGGAAGGTTCCCGCTTATTACAGGATGATATATTTATTTTATCTGAACATTGGCTAAAAGATGTAACAATGATATGTAAGGTGTTCACTTATTTGACTTTAGAGTTCGTGGAGCTTTTATTGAACTTTGTATAACTCGATTGAGCAGAATCTCAGAAAACAACTCACTTAAGAATAGAACTAAACTTTTAAACTTTAAATCATTGTAATGAACTCTTGCTAGTTTCTTAATAACTTTAAACAACGTCGTTTTACGTTAGAAATATAAACTTTCAGTGGAACGGTTAAATTATTTGCGCTTTAATTTTCAAGATTAAAATGAAACTCTAGAAAGTTTGTCATTCTAAAATAAAAAAAGCTTTATACGTTTCGATATTTTTTTCACCAAAACTTATAATTGCTGTACAAATTCTTTCTCATTGATAGTTATCTCTAAATTTTATTTCGTAGAATATGTGGAAAATGTATTTTATACAGTTAAGAAGGCAAGTTTAATAAAATCATAAGAATTTGAAGAATCAATGTTCTTTATTTGACTTGACTGACCCCCCTGACGTTGGCGATCACTCTTGGGAAAATATCTGTCTTTGGTGGCATGGAACAGTTCATCAACTGTTTGAAAACCAGTGAATTACCAATTCATCAATCGTTAGAGTACTGTGATTGAGTAACTCTTCATTATTTGGTGGATATTTTAAATGTAGAGGTAATTGAGTTTAGGAAGGTCTTCCTCCAAAATGTCCACTATCTAAAGTATTGACTGAGGGCTGTTATTTTATTACTTTTAACCTAAGTATATTTTTAATTTGTTCTTTAATATTTCCTTGAGATGGGTATAATTTTTATAGTTAAATTTTATGTATTGTATTGTTGATCACTTTGTTGCCCATTTGTAAGTTTAAACATTACATCTTGAAAGATATATATGTACCATAAATTGTTAGATTTTTTAGCAGATATACGTAATATTTAGATTTTTAAGATTTACTGGGTTATGTTAATTATTCTTGAGTGCCGATTACTGTGTAATATAAAAATACATAAATTATATTATAATATAAAAATACATAAATTCGTGAACGTTTTTCGCGTAACCATGACAGGCTCCTTCTACCGATTCTGCGTCGACCCTCGATTCTGTTCTCGTTCTAGACCTACGAGGTGTTGTTCCTTTGTATTTTAAAGTTTGATGCAACGAAAAAAAATCCGAGCGTCCTCCGAAAAATCTACGTTTCGAATGTCCTAAGCTTATTTAGCATTTAGGTCATGTCACGCCTTTCTGCTGTATTTAGGAAACAATAATTATATGTACACAATTGATTATTTAAATCAATTCACCAAATATCAATCTTACCAAGGAGCGACAGGCCCGCACAGGTCAGTCGGCTTCTTAACGAGACAGGAACTCTTTAGATCTCTGGGATTCGTTGGGTTCTCTTAACTCTGAATAAGTCTCTCTCAAATCTCGCTGGGACAGGCGACACAATTAAACAAGAACAATTTGTAATGAAACAGTTTATTATATTGTAAAAAAAAAAGAAAAAAAAGAAAAAAGAATATATAAAAAAAACTCGACGAATTTCGAGAAAAAAAGTTTAAAACTGGCAAGAAGAAATGTGTTGTATTTGGCAAGGAAGATTTGAATAACAATTTGAAATTATTTTTTTACTCGGTGGGTATTTAGCGTGGCGATGAAATCCACACTCAAAATAGGAGAAATAATATTCACCCGTAATCAAGATGGCGTCCTGGAGTTCTGTGATATATGAGGAAGAGCAGTGTCGGATCAACGTCTGTATCTCAGCACGGTCAGCACGGAAAAAGCACGAGCCAGCTAGCCGGCCTCCCCTTAGCAAGGAAGTACAAAGGAGCAGGGGTGCCAATCTCGACCTCTAAGTCGCCCGTGACAATGTTGTCATAGAATAAAAATGTACCTGACTGCAAGGGTAGTTACCCTTATTTTATTGTCTTTAGTATTTTAAAATATTCAAGTATTTCATAATATTTTAATCTTCCTGTTTTCAAGGCAAGCACATGGTCTCGACACCACAAGTTTCATAAATTATGATATGTCGCGAATTAACAATTTCGAGGACGCGAAGTATGCAATTTAACAAATATAGTCGTAACAGTCATCATGATCTATGTCTTAACACCATAAATAAAAATGTACCACAGTCAAAGTTAAAGTTTCATTAGGAGGAAGATTCAAAAGGGTTTAAGATTTCAAAAGAAAAATATAAATCATCAACATCACCATTAAGCGATGACCTTATTGGAGTAAGTAGAGAGAATTATACTTACACACATCATTGTATTTATTAATACTTACACACATCATTCGCTCCTGCCGTTTTGTACTTACACACATCATTCGCTCCTACCAAGTCCATATACATCGTCATATATGTTATCTGTTACGTAATGGCAGAAGTTGATATGCCCGTTTTACCGTAGTTTACAGAAGAAGCAATATTAATTTTGATAAGCTGTTAAAATCAGTACAAATAAGCATCTTGTAAGTTTTTCTAAACAATATATATTTTGTTTGGATAATGACTGACACACCAAGTTTTGCCACAGCATGCTGAGGAATATTTTATATAAACTGAGATAATAAACACAAAATGACAAAAAAAACGGACATATCAACTTCTGACATAACGCCACAGTATATATTATATACTCTCACATTGTAAAGGCTTTTCGCTCTCGCGTCTTTAACAATTTGATTCGTTGATCAAGGAGAATTTTTTAACGTATTTCTTAACTTATCATGTTTATTGTAATACCTGTTTATATTATATTATTCTTTGCAAATTTTTCATCATTCATTATTTTTACGTAGCCTATCTGCACCTATACTCATTTCTTTATCTTAAACACTCTATATCTTTTTAACTTCGCATTCTTACCTTATTCTATTATATATTGTGGTTCTAAATATTTTATGCAACACTCTCATTGCTACTGCATAAGACTTATTTTTATCACTTTTTGCCCCATCCAATTTGCACTTGCATATCCTTATTTTGGTACCAATAATAATCAATTATGCACCAAGGACAAAACTAGCGTGGAGCTCATTTGAACGTTTGAACAACATCTTCAAAAGAGATCTCCCAATATTCTTGAAGCAAAGCGTCCACAACCAGTGTATTCTTCCAGTGCTTACGTATGGCTGCGAGACATGGACGCTCACAGTAAAGAACACACAAAAGCTCCAGACCGCACAAAGCGGCATGGAGAGATGCATGTTGGGATATACTAAAAGAGACCGTAAACGAAACACCTGGATTCGCAATATAACAAAGATAGAATAACGTACGTCAAAAATTTGTGCAAAAGAATGAAATGGCAATAGGCGTGACACGTAGCCAGAATGTCAGAAATAATCCAATGGTACCCAAGAGGCACAAAGAGGCCCAGAAGAAGTTCAAAGGTACGCTGGATATATGAAATCTTTCAATGAGCAAAAAATCGAACTATTTGGAATCAGCTTGGGGAGACCTTCACTCAGCAGTGGATCGACCCTGGTGGACAATGATGATGATGAATCAATTATGAGCAGCCATTTACGCTTTTCGTGAAATATTCAGGTCAGTAAATACTTTGTTTAACCCACAATTCACTATATTTTCATATCGCTCAGCGTGCGACCGTCTGTTGTGAAGATGTTAAGAAATGTGAAAGATATGCAAGAATATTAAGAATCAAAAGATTACAAAAGGATCAATTTTTTCTTTCAAAATGGCATGTAAAGTGATGCAAGTGTATCTTAAAAGTATAAAATTACCCAAATTATCAGTTATGTATAAATGAACTTTACAGCATCTTTCAGTAGAATCGTTGGGTGTCAAGAATAAAAATACGATTTTACAGGTAAATTAATTAAAAAAGAAACACCCTTAATATAAATTAAGCCACTAGATTTATCTCTTGTGTGTTTTATTATTTTGGCACTCCGTGAGGTAAAACGCTATGAAACACAAAAATTTATACTTATTTTACACCTGTGTTAGTTAGCTTTAGCGAGTATAAATGGATTTAAACTTTTCCGCAATTACGGAATAACTTTTCGAATGTAACTGTAAAATAAAGCTAAGAATACTTAACTGAATTGTTTAGTGCTCTTAATGTGATTAGTTGCAAGGACTTTTGCATTAAGTTTTCAGATTTCATGGAATTTCAGTTAAACTTAAGAAGATGCAAGTCATAGCGAATTCGAAATATTTTCAAGTTTCAAAGGATCTTGCAAGAGAATTAAAAAAAAACCTAAGTATAGAAATATTTTTTCTTTTTCTAGAAATACATTGTTTTTTTCTAATGCTTAGAAATTTTATTATTTTATTTGGTACTTTTAAAAATAATTAGGAAAGACAGATTTTCACTTCTTAAGCTATGTATTGATTAGAGCACACGCATAAGCGGCTCACTCTCATGAGCGACTCACGCGCGTGAGCGTGTTCTTATCAGTACATGGCTTCAAATTTCAAAGTTTTAGAATGCTATCGATTTCCTTACGTTTTTTTTCTATTCATATGTGTTAAAAAAATCCCTTTTTTTTTAATATTTCAGCTGATCTTATAAATCAAACAGTTCGATTTATTGCAATTGTTAATCCCCACACATATATTATTAAATACAAAAATCTGAACAGTATTTTTATTTTATTATCTGACTTCATTTAAAACGTAAATAAAGATAATGATTTGTTGTTATACATACCAACTTACCATTTTTCTATTGATGTTGACATAGAAGACAGAGTGCCGAACTTTTCTATCACGGCGTACTTCTTTTGACTCATCCACGTTTATACACCTTCTTATAGATCTCCTCTTGTTTATCTTACTCCTTGCCTTTATTTATTTCAAAATTTTATTCACATGATCCAATCATACTTTTCTCAGTCATTCTCTACCACAGCTTCCACTTCCGCTTGAATTGTAAATTTGTTTAGTTAGTATTTTGTCACCCATCCATTGAACATGTCCAAACCATCTCAACCTGCCATCAGTTTTAAGCCCACATTTAGTTTTGCTAATCACATTTTTTATCAGAGCTCGTTTACTCGGTTTGTTTACTCGGCTACTTTAATTTATTTTCCAAGTCCGTGTTTTATTCTCATATATCAATGTTGGCAATAATATAATATACTGTTATGATCCATAATTTTAGTAGATTTTAATATTGTTTAGTTTGTAAATATGTCTTTCAGCACCCCATTGACTCTGTTTCCCATTGCAGCTCGCCATTCAATGTATCTTTCAGTGCCCCATTGACTGTTTCCCATTGTAACTCACCATTCAATTTATCTTTCCAACTTTCCGTTGTCTGACAACATACAAAAGGTTTATTTATACACTTAAACTGACATTAATTATAGTACTAAAAATGACAGTTTTCATCCCTACTGCTAAATCAGCCAGTTGCAGGTTTGACAGCACGGGTTGGACGGTTTTTGCCTCCAAAAATACATGCATCGATATTTTTGTACCTACATTGGTAGTGCGTTGATTTCCATATTTTCATATTCTATTTGTTTTACGAACGGTTTTCATAGGTGACATCGCCCCTCTCTTTACAGAATAAACTGAAAAATATATTTTTTGAAATCCAAGCAAATATTTGGTAGGTATTGCAAATTTCAAATTGATAGACTTATAAAAAATATCTGCAAACTGTAATTTTTCTGCTCTGAATCAATACTCGTATAACTATTAACAAGAGAAACACTTGCGAATTTTTTTTCGTTTAATCAATGTTTAACTCAACTTTTCAACTATTTGTTTTATTTGTTTTTAAGAAATTGATAAAACTATTCATAATCCTATAATAAACATCTTGTCATTTAATTAATCTTGATGTAACTGAATTATTTAATTACTATGAGATATCTCTATATCACTAATAGAAGAATACAGTGAAGATGATTATGATGGACAACTTATTTTTTATCTTAAGTTTAGTAAGACGGGCACTACAATAAAATTATCTAAAATATGATATTTTTTATTTCTTTAATTTGGATTATTTTTTTAATCAACCTAAGACGGCAACTGGAACGCCTTTGAAACGTCAGTCATCACTGAAGTCAACTTAGCATAAACATAATTTGAAAAGCATTTTTAAAAAAGTGGAGAACAGCGATAGAAATCATTGAAAAAACCTTTTTGTAATGAATCAAATATTTACCTTAAAAAATCTTAAACCGAGTAAAAGAGAAAAAAAAACTTGTATAATAAAGATAAAACATTTAATAGATGTTTAAATAATAGGACAAATTATAACATGAGATAATTTAAACACGTGTGAAATAAATATTTTTATCTTATGGCCTTGTTTACTGAAATTTAAGGTTTCTGCAGTGAGTATAATTCCTGAGCAAACTGTGGGTTAATTATAAAAGCAGCTTCAGAGAACCTCCACAATGACGCGTACCGAATCATACGAGTTTGTGGCCATTCGCGTAACTGCAGCATATATATCATACATGTATATTTGCATGAGGTAATAATACGTATGGACTTAAGGCTTTAATAAGGCATCGAACGGCGAGTCTAAGATTAGTGGATAACGTGCGCCAACAAAAATGTGATCAGGGTGCTTTCCTTTATCAAGCATTTGAACCAAGAGTTCCCAAAGTGGTCAATATCAACCCCCTGGGGTCGATTTGATTTTTCTACGGGTCGATAGTTTCAATAAAAAAATTAGGGGGTTGACGACAGAAAAAATAGACCCCCTTACTATTCCTATTTGTTTGTAACTTCAAAATACCTATGATTCCAATAGGTACCTAATTAAGAAGTAAAATAATAAAAAAAAAACACTTTTTTGATAAAAACACAAGCTAATTTATTTGGTATTATTATTTTTATAATTCTGATTCAAATATTTCGTTGTAATTTTGTTCATGTTTAATTTTGTCTGAATATGTTGATTTTTTCACTTAATTTTTATGTTTAATAAAGTGATTTAAATATTTGTACTTATTTTGGATTAACTAATTTATTTCATTAATGTCAAAAATAAAAAATAAATCGTATTTTTTCGCTTTAATTTTCGTTAGCACATATTTCAATATTAAATGTTGCACAAGATAATGCTATAATCCGTAGTCCTTTTGTCTTTTTCAATCCTTAATTACAAGTGATTAAAATGAAATTTCGGATTTATACTAAGTAAAAGATGGCCCATTTGTAGGTGGCTTGACAAAAATATGCAGTGATGTATTTTTAAATTTCTTTTTCTTTTCTCTCCATCTAACTCCTCTGAGCCTTTTGTTGGTGGGTGCTTGCTTGCTAGCACTGAAAACCAAAGCGGAAGTATATAAATATGTAATCAAACTATATCTTGTATATGCATGTCAATCATGAGTTCCCTATATACAACACATACTCGAAGAATGTAAGCAAAGGCACTTCAGGCAAATAATGTAGATTTGATGTTATCATATATTATTGAACGATGAAATTTCGAGAAGAGCAAACTGCTGTTACACCGAAAGTCTGGTGGAATATGCTCGCCTCTGTTGGTCTGAAGATGTAACTCGCATGCCTAAATACAGATTGCTTACAAATATCCTATCTTTGGTGAACTCAAGGTAGGCAGAAGAAAGTGCTGTGAAAAACGTAAAATATAAAAAAACGCGCTGCATAATACGCTAAAAAATATAAACGGTGGGCAAACTATAACAATTAGAGCCAAATAGCCTAGAACTTCTTCTAGTTATCAGGGACACGATAGATTTATTTATTTATTTATTTTTTAAAAACAGGCTTAGCCCAGTTACTTTAAAAAATACAAGACATTAAAAAAGAAGAAAAATTACATGGAAAAAAAAATCAAAAAAATTATATAAAAAATAATGCATATGTATACAAACGAGTATATACACACAAACATATGTTAGATAATTATTCAGTCACTTAAGTATGTTGATGAGTGATTTCTAACGCACTTAATCTAAGTAATGTGATATGAAATATGTCAATATCTGAAGCAGTCCCGTTAAGAAGAGTTAAGGCCCTTCCAACAGGCATAGCGGCTGGATGACCCGTTTTTGCGTATGTTATTGAGAACAGTTCTTGCCGGCGCAGTCTAGTGTAATTGTTAGGAACATTTAACGTTAATCTTTGTAGTAATGCTGGACAGCTCACAACTCCTCGAACGAGTTTGACAACGTATACCAGGAGACGCAGATCTCTTCTTACGCTCAAGGAGTTATACCCGAGCATGCCCAGCAGAAACTGCATAGGATAAAGCCACGGATAGACACTGAACTCACTCATGTAGAGATATCGTAGATATTTTTTTTGTACTTTCTCCACCATGAGCGAGTTCTGCGCCCCCACCGGGCTCCAAATGCAAGCATTGCTTTCTAGATAAATAAAGAAAACATAGTCAAGCTGAAAGTACTAAAGCTCTTTGCCCTTTATGCTATAAGTTATGCCTATCAAAAATGGCCTGTCACAGTCATCTCCGGTACCACCAACGTCAAGTACCCTGATTCTTTATTTTTTTTGTTCATTCTATTATACTCATCACGAATTATGACCATTCATTCATCAATTTTTAGTTGTACTTTTTTGTTCATAAGTTATGCATGTTTAGCGGAATGCTTTATTTGATACGTCGTGATGATTTTGATTTGTTTTGTATTTTAAATAAAATACGTCAATTCAGGAATGCGAAAAAGTGAGAGTGAATAATCAATAAATAGTTAACAGCAATGAATGGTCAAGCGAATAATAACAAGTGCTCTTTATTTGTCGATAAGTAGGTATATATACAATTTCAGAACGGGGTGCGTGAATGCGTCCGCGGTATATCTTGATCTCACTCCTGTGCGTTCCGAGGTGGTCGCAGACGTTGCCAATGATATAGTGGGTAGAGTATTTATTGCCGAAACGGTGAGACACGCGATGCGTTCTCTTTCTACCGTGGAATGCGACCCAAATATTATTTGCGTGTAAACAGTATTGAAGTTCTGGTATGTGATCTTTGTACATATTCAAAGGTTGATTCATCGGTCGTTGACCGTGCATGTTGACAATATTTACGATGACGACGGTATTCCCTATACATGTATAAACTTGGTTCATGTCCTTGCCCTACATTAATTACTTCTCATAAAATAATTGCATTCACTATATTTGCTCAAAATCTGGGATGAAAATATATGTTTACCATGCATTCTTATTATTTTAAAAAAAGGAACAACAATCAAAGTGAAGATGTAACAAAAGTAAAAAGTATTCAAGAATTATAAAAATAAACAAGTACATTTTATGAGAAATTTTTGATGTACCTCTCATTTTTTCTTTATAAAATAAAGTTATACAGATGCTTTATAAACGAGGCTTTCTTAGTAAAAACTAACACGCTTATTTAAAAAAAATATAAAAAAAGGGAAAATGAAAATCTTTTTTACAAAACACCCACAATTTGAGTCTGGAAAGTTTTGATCCTTTTTGTGGATAAATATTTTCTTTTTCTCCAGCCCTTTCATACTCGGCAAGAGGATACAATCCTTTCTTGGATAACTACAGCAAGGATATGAAATAAAAGAGCTTAAAGTTAAACCGATCTTACAAACCAACAAGTTATTTTATTGTTTTTTGTATTGTAAGATAAAAAAACCTTTTTTTAAAATAGAAAAACAATAATCTTATCACGTCTTTTTTGCGTAAGATAAAAAATATAGATTTCGTTATTTTTGTTGTTATATTTCAATCACATCTTATCATATTTCCTATTATATTTATTGTCCACACCTTATCATGTTTGCTCTCATATTTATTGTCCATATCTTATCGAATTTGCTCTCCTCTTTATTGTCAACATCTTATCGAATTTGCTCTTATATTTACTGTCCACATCTTATCAAATTCGCTCTTGTATTTATTGTCCCCGTTTTATCAAATTTACTCTTATATTTATTGTCCACATGTTATCAAATTTGCTCTTATATTTATTGTCCTCATATTATAGAATTTGCTCTTACATTTATTATTCACATCTTATCGAATTTGCTCTTATATTTATTGTCCTCATCTTATCAAATTCACTTTTATATTTCTCATTTTTCACGTCTTTTTTTCAGTCTTGATTTTACCAATTACTCCTTTCAATCTATTCTTGAGCTTCCTTTTTGTTTTCTTCGTTTGTTTCAGAATCACTCCCAATAACAATATATTAAGTGAGACAAACAAGTAGACATGAGAGATTTGCATAGAATGCATGGAAAAATAATGAATGACGGAATTAAGAATAACGATATTACGAAAGAATACGAACTAAAAAAAGATGTTGAGCTAAAATCCAGAAAAAGACAATGATATATTTTAGCCTAGTATAAAGAATTAATTAAACATGATTTGTAAATAAAAATAATCCGTCAGTGCAGAATTGAAAGTAAGAAGAGTGAGTTTTAAAGAAGGAAAAGGACGAGGTATATGGAAATGATATAAGTAAAAAATTAGTGCCAGGATATAGTGCAATAGAAATTCGTTATCTCTGCATACCCTCATAAAAACGTAGCATGATGGTGATGATGATATTTTGAACAATTTTTCGGTGATTTGTTGTACAAAATCTTTAGGAATTTGGAAGTAAAATTTGGAATTTATACGAGTACATTTATTTTGTGATATTTTATTGTAATTAAACCTTGCAATAATAGTGGGGGTCGAGTACTGAGCTGAAGTGCCCCTAAGGAGAGTTAACTCTCTAAACGGCGAACTTTAAATGTCCCTTTATTTTAATTATAACTGCGTCAATACGTTTCACGTTATGTAGATTAAATGAACTGAATATTGACTTACGTATAAATAAAATAGGATAGTTTTTATAACTTCAATATTAAATTTTCACTATTTGGGAGGAGAAACATACGAGTCTTTGCACCAAGGAGTTGCACCAGAGTCCTGATTGAACATGGTAATTTAATTAATGTACCTTCAAATGTAAAAAAAATATCTTACCATTAAACACATAAAACGTTTTAATATTCAGTACAAATAAATTAAATTTGTGACTTAGGAATGAGGCTACTTCGTTACAGGGCTTATCTAGTCAAGTGGTTCTGTTTATCCAGATAATATTTTCTGACAAGTCTGTTAACTGAACCTGTAAAACCAGAAAGACACGATGATGATGGTGATGTTGTATGCTTGAGAAGTGAAATTGTTTATATAAATTTTTATGTAAGATTATATTTACCACAAAAATGCCTTTCATAAATAAAGAACGAACTTTGTTTTTATTTCTAAAAGAATAAAAATATTTCTTTTCGTTTATAAGGTGAATGTTATTTATTTTAGAATAAATCGTCGTAGACCATGGAGGATTCGTGTTTAAAAATATATCCAAAGGATTGAAATATATGTGTGTGTACGTTTTTGTTTTTTCCTCCTGAAATATTTTACAAAGAAAATAATATGACTGAAAGAAAAATGTGTTTGTTGTTTCTTTTTACATCTTTGTGTTTGAAGATTGTTTCAGAAAATGAACAATTTTTCTCGACTTGTCTTGAAGTAAGTTGTTGTAAACGTTTTTAAAAAATATTGTTATTTTGCCTTTGAAATTTTCGCGAATATAAACTGATCGAAAACCTATGGATTTCACCGCATTTAAGGACCGATTTTATAATCCAACCTAACTAATCATTATTTATTTATTTTACACTTTTATTGCAAATACAATCTGGTGGGCTTATTGCCAGTTTCAGACTTTTAGCCCTTTAATTAATTAAGTTGGATTACTAAAAGCCTGGATGTTACAATGTATGACTCTTACTCCGGTAGCTCAGTATAGGTAAAACAAGGCTCAATAAGATCTCAAGATGTCGTGGGAAGAGGTAGGCATTCGTCAGTGCTTGGGTAGGTATAAATACATAATGAAACACATATTTGCTGTTAATAGGTTATATATTTAATCCTGACGAGCTGATACTCCGTCAGGAAAATCAAATGGGCAGATTTCTCTCTGCTACTCCGCTAACCTTTCAGATGGACAGGCAGTCGAAGTAATTTATTATCAGGGGTAATCACACAACAGTCCGTTGCGGAAATGTGTCAATTCTCAAAGATTAGATCTCGCCAATCTCTAGAATACTCAGATATCACCATAAAATGACAAGCAAAAGAGGATAAATAAGGTTGATCTTACTCCAATACAGGACAAAATGTATTATCCCAGATCCGCTTCAAGTGTATGACCAGGTCGACTCGTATATGGCCCTCTGACCTTATACTGTTACTACAGGGCCGCTGATGTGAAGAAATTCCCTCAGTGGTTGGCGACCGCCAATTCGTGCCGTAATACACCCACACGACTCAGTTCCTCCAGAATTTACCGGACAAATTGTATCAAATAAGAATGAACAATCAAATGTGAGAAAAGCTTGTTCAAGTTCGCGAACAGCGTCAAGACGAGAATGATGTTGACTTGATAACTTCGTGGCGAGAGAATGAAGTGGGGAGATCGCGGTTCCTTTATTTAAGGGATCTCCCCAAGCTCCGCCATTTTGGAACTCTTTAGAAAGTTGCTCGCGACCGTTAAAAAAATCATAAATCTTTTTTGCCAATGAATAGTATATTTAAACTTTCGCAGCGTAATTAAGTCGAGAATCCCTTTTGTATGACATCCGGTAACCCTAAAGGCGACACTTAAAATTGCTTAAGGGACACTAGTCACTTCTTTTGAAATGTATCTCGAGTGAAGTGTTTTTTTTTGTCTTCTTACCGTGGAATCCATATTTAACTATGTCCGCAATAAATTAAGCGCGACGTATTTCTTTAGAAAGGAGAAGAGAAATTTTTGACCCCTTTTTTTTCTTTCTCGCATAACAATCGCGGTCATAAAAGCGCATACACCCTCTGAAATATATCTTGCGCAAAGTTTTATTTCTTTTCTTAGTAACAATAGTTATCTGGGACTGCAATAAATCAGATCGTAGGACGGAACACTAATTACCGATCCTCATAAAGTGTCGTGTATTTCTATACAAATGGGAAGACAAAGCCAGCCAGTCGAGGCAGTCAAGTTTGAAACAATAGGAAGCAATCCTTCTCGAAAATGACGCAAGATCTCCCTTTGACTGCTCTGGTTCACTATTTTTAATGGTTATTTTTTAACTACAATAAACTAATTGGTCGGCCGTACCCAAGTCCTGACACTCCATTTTATGTTACCGAAAAAAAAAAAATATAAAAAAAAAATAATAATTCAAGTACTGATTACGGCCCTGTGTCAATTGGTCATACACCTGCTTGCCGAAACAAGGATTAGATACTATGCTAAAGGGCATGACGTTACTGGGTCATGCCGGATACGCTCGTGGACGATTTAATAAGCCCCTGCATTTGCGAAAGAGTAGGAAACCACGAAAAACTAACTCTCAGGGCTTCCCTATCTAAGAACACCTGGAAACAGTTAAACATTTTATAGAGCAAGGCACAATACAGGAGAACATCAATTATCGCCTTCCCCTCAACATGGTTACACATAATAAGTCTTATTATTATTTTTACAAAAAAAAGAAACATACAACATTTAGGATAACAAGACAAAACAGTCACAAGAGTAATGTTCAAGAACAGATACTATCGCCTTCTCTACAGCATGGTTACACATAATAATTCTTATTAATTTACAATAGAAAAATGTACAAACATTTAAGATTACAAAGGCAACACACTCACAAGAGTAATGCCCAAAAACAGATCAAGTTACTTAATAGTAATTATGTTAGTTCACAACGGCTTCCCCAGAACCGGATCCGATAGTCTGCACTTTTAGGGGCACTGATTTAGTTTCTTAACCTAATCACTTAAATTAAGGAAGCAAGGTGAGTTTCCTCCCGCTTGTCTGGTGAACTTTGATATTGCAAGATACAAGTCTGGCGATATATCAATAATGAGACTATATAAGACACATTTAACATACGATTTTCCATTACACGGCCCTGAGACACCACTCATAGGGGCGACATCTGACTATAGGCCTCCTCCAGGTCTAAAAACTGACAAGAAACAGTTACACTTGGTTATACAATACAGCAAATATGTGTTTATAATATCATCACCTCGGGGATCGTCATCCCTTTAGTGCCAATTCTCGTGCTAGCCAGAGTCGTCAGTGCGACGCCCACCCACATCACGGACGGTGCCAAAACTCGCATGATCCATAAAATACCATGGTTATCCGGGCACCGACGGTGCCATGAGCGTCCACCTAGACCGGGAGCACATGCAAATTTGGGTTCATGACGCCCATGGTTGGAGTCACACTCAACAACCCCCACTGGATGTATATAGGCCATCCGTAAGCCTCCACTGGATGTATATAGGCCATCCGTAAGCCCCCTACTGGATGTATATAGGCCATCCGTAAGCCTTTCGCTGATTGGTTGGAGCCTACTCCACAACCGTTGTCACCAGTGCGACACCCGCGGACCCAAATGGCGGAGCCAAGTTGTACATGTTGTCCACGCACAAAACTACGGTCGTCCTTGTCCCAATGGTGCCCACGAGCGCCCACCTAAGTCGTCGGTGCGACGGCCGCAGAACCAACGGGCGGACCCAAGATACGCATGATGTCCCCACACCATGCTACCTACGTCCGGGTACCGATGGCGCCACGGACGCCTGCCCACCTGGACCGGACTGACAATAAAACCTTTGTCACCAGTGTGACGCCTGCGGACCCAAAGGGCGGAGTCCATACACACTACTATGGAGGTCCTGGTACCAATGGTGCCGCGAGCGCCCACCTCTGTCGTCGGTGCGACGGCCGCAGAACCAACGGGCGGAGCCAAGACGTGCATGACGTAGTCATATCATACTATGCACCTCCGTGTACCGATGGCGTCGCGGACGCCTGCCCACCTAGACCGGACTGACAGTTACAATAAAAAAAATATACAAAACAACAAAAAAAATCATTGGCCGAAGCCTCACAATTAAAGGATATCCCATCGAAAGCCCCCCTCACCAAAGCACGCACCAAATCCCTTTCATTCATACTTCCCAGCAGCACTTCCCAAACCCCTGTAGCAACCCCACTCATTCCCTATCATGGAGCTGCCTTCCATTCAACCTATACGACCTCGTGCCAGGTGAGCGACCCTTGACAGAACAGGATAAGGAATTGGTAAGGATGTATCCAATGCGACATCATGAGGAGGTGAGCGTCGACGCTCTATCAAAAGACGTGCATACAAACGCTATGCTATCAGCAAAAAATTCACCACTCATTGTCCAGCACATGGTCTATTGAGCGCCACCATATTTTTTTTCTTGGAACATGGAAACCTAATTTGGTATAACTGAATTACCACAAGTGCCACGGCAGCTCTCGCGTCAATTCACCGTAGTGGAGCCCTTATTCCACCTTGGCGATGTCTTTGACGTGAAATTTACCTGCCACTTTCCCCTTCAGGTCAGACAGTTCATATATTGTGTCGGAAATTTTCCTTGTGACCACACACTTGACAAATCGGGGCGCTAACTTGTTGCTGAAGTATCGCCCAGCGTTTGATTGGCTAAAAGACCGCCTCCATACCACCTGTCCAACTGACAGTGGTCTAGACCTCCGGCGTAAATTATAGCGCGCAGCGCTCTGCTTAAAGCCGGCCAAGAGTTTGTTAGTAACGCTCTCATAAAGCTGTTCCATATTTTTGAGCCCCTCCGCATAGTGTGAGGTTGGATCCTCTTCTTTTCCAGAGGAGGCCGTCCTCTGGCCGTGAAACGACCCATGGGGAACAGGGTGGAACCCATGGAATAAAAAAAAGGGTGAGTACCCGGTGGCTGTACTCACGGTATTATTCAAGCACGAGCAGATTTTTCCTAAATGCTCGCACCACTCCCGTTGGTTATCCTGAACCATTAATGATAAACATGTTAAAATCGAGGAATTGTATCTCTCACTAGTGTTATTCTGAGGGTGATAGTAGGCGTTATAAAAGAGGTCAGTGATCCCATAAGACTCCAAGAATCCTTTGAACTCTGCTGAAATAAATTGCCGTCCATTATCCATAACTATGGTACGAGGCACGGAGCACGGCAAAAATATCTGACCCTCCAAGCATTTAATGATTGCCTTGGATGTAGCTACTCTCAGCGGGAAAGCCCAAACAAACTTGCTAAAATTATCAACCACCGTCAAAATATACGAATTTCGTTTTAGAGATAATGGAAGAGGACCAACCAGATCCATGCTCAACGACTGCATGGGTCTGGATGCACGCTTTGGCACGGACATAAGTCCTAAGGGCTTCTGAGTATTATGCTTATAAGCTTTACAGGTATCACAACGCGATATGTATTGCGTAACGGCATCCATTAATTTGGGAGCATAATACGTGCGTAACAGAATTTCTACAGTTTTTCGTACACCCGGATGGCAAAAACTGTTGTGAGTATCCCTAATAAGGTCTCCCAACGCGTCACTAGGTACAACGACCTTCCAATCCCGTCCGCCTAAGTTTTGAACAGGGTCGCGAGCGGATTTGCACAACCGAAATAGGCGATCCTTATCCACTACGAAGTTGGGCATTGAGCCTGGATCGTCCGTGCATGCCTGAAGTGTACGCAGGTACCACTCATCGGTTACATTCTGGAAGGGTGCGGGGAAGGTTAAGGCGGCAACCTCTATTCTACTAAGGGCATCAGCCAAGTTATTTTCGCAGCCCTTTTTATACACAAAAACGTAATCGTATTGAGACAGGCGACAGGCCCACCGGGCGAGTCTGCCACTAGGAGAAGACAGATGATCCAAATACTTAAGGCAATCATGGTCACTCTGAATTGTGAAACGTGTGCCATCCAAATAGCTACGAAAGTGGTGCACTGAGTCTACGATTGCTAAAAGTTCGCGTTCCGTAGTACTATATAATCTTTCCGCCGGAGAAAGTTTGCGTGAAAAATACGCGATTGCATGCTCGCCACCATCTGGCCTGTTCTGAGAAAGAAAACTACCAATGCTCACACCACTTGCATCACACGTGAGCAGATAAGGAATAGAGTAATCTGGAGGTTTCAGAACTGGAGATGACGTCATGGCTCCTTTGAGAAGAATAAAGGACTCCTCCGCGGAGGAATCCCACTGAAACTTTGAACCACGGAACTTAACGCTGGTCAGTTTGCAGAGAGGAGAAGCGATTTTTGAAAAATCTCTTATGAACCTACGATAGTAAGAGCATAATCCAAGGAAACTCTTAACTTCCTTGACACTTCGTGGTCTAGGAAATTCCTGCATAATTCGGATCTTTTCGGGATCCGTACGGAGTCCCTCGCGATCCACGACATGACCGAGATACTTTAAACTTGCTTTACAAAATTCCGACTTGGATAATTTGATGGTAAGGTTGGCCTCCTTTAATCGCTCCAGAACAATACTCAGCGTTGCCAAATGAGATTCGAAATCGGGACTACATATGAGAATATCATCTAGATAGCAGAAGACATGGTCACCCTGATCGGTGAACAATTGTTCCATCATTCGTTGCATCTCAGCAGGAATGTTTTTTAAGCCAAACGGGGTGACCACAAACTGATATTGTCCCCGGCCCTCTACGAAGAATGCCGTCTTGCATTTAGACTCGTTGCTTAATGGCATTTGCCAAAACCCATGGCTCAGATCTAAAGCAGTGAGGTAGCGCGTATCTCGAAGATTATCGAGAATTCGGTTGATGTTAGGTAACCGATAACAGTCCGACTGCGTTACAGAATTTAATTTGCGGGGGTCCAATACAAATCGAGCGGAACCATCCTTTTTCGGAACAATAAAGGCATTATTAAGCCATGAACTCCTAGAGGGTTCAACTACTCCTAACCTGATCATTTCATCTAGCTCCTTAATCATCTGCTGACGACGCACATGAGACAAAGGGTACGTTTTTTGTTTCACCGGCGGGTGCGTACCGGTTTCAATAACATGATTAACTAAAGTGGTACGACCCAAACCTATTCTTTCAAAAGCGATGCTCTCAAACTGGTTGACCATCAGGAGCAATTGCTGCGCCTGTCGAGGGGATAGGTCTCCGGCGGAGGTTAAACACGAAGGCCTCTGAGGTCCGGAGGCAACTGCCGATAAGGAAGACGACCCCGACTCGTTTAAGAACCTACTCGAATGAGGAAACAATTTCGGTGTAAGCCCGGAACGCTTCAAAAAGGGAATGCCGAGCACCAAGCAAGTATCTAAAGAAGGAACTACCTGGAATTCCACCAACACAGTTTGGTGATCATAATGTAAGGGCAACTGGATCGTACCCAGCACCCGATGTCCCTGACTATCAGCCGTGTGAACGACTCCCTCAGTAGTTCGCATAATAAACCGTAAGTCCTTAAAATTCTTATACAGATTACCACCTATTACGTTAATTGCTGCACCTGAATCTAGCAACGCCCTAAATGGTGAGCCCTGAATTTCACAATGAAGATAGGGTCTCTCATCCCTAGCATTTGAAATTTCTATGGCACTAAGGTTACGGCTATTATTTCTTAATTCTATTGTTTTTGACCAACCCCTTAGCTCCGAATTACCTTGACCGGGTTGGTCCCCTATCTGTTTTTTGGAATTAAGGAGCTCGGCGGCGGACGCGAAGTATCCGTCAGCAAAGTAAAAGGTCTAGAAGTCTCGGCACGACTCCTTACGCGATTACTTGGCGACTTATCCGGTTCCTTCTGGATAAGTGGTTTGTGCGGACAGTCGCGGGCAATATGATGCGGAAGATTGCACAAGAAACACCTCAACAAGGTCGGCCCTCTACCGATACCCTTCTGTGAGACGGATGACACACGTGCCCTTACCCTTGGCTGCATCTGCAGCGGCCGGGGTGATACCTCACCACTCCTGTTCATTTGTTCGAAAGAGGCACATACTCTTTCCATCTCTCGTACTGACGCAGGCCGCGTACTGACAAGGACTGAGCTAAACCTAACGTGAAGCCCTCTCTTGAACACCTGTAACAGCTCCACCTCTGTCAAGGCAGAGTCCAGTGTACTGTTTACCTCCAAAATTCGGGAGATATAATCGGTGGAAGATTCTTCGTGACCCTGCTTGGATGCCCAAATATCCAGCTTTCTATCTATCATAAAACTCTCCGATTCGAACCTCTCCAAAAAATGTGCCTTCAATGTAGCCCATCTCATAGGGTTCCTATACGTAATCCTGAAAAAGGTCAGGGCTCTGTCGCGCAAAAATTCAGGTAGGACGGGAGAGAGAGAGTCTACATCGAACCTACGTGCGTGTGCTATTTCCTCGAGCCTAACCAAAAACTGACGTACGCTACCCGAGCCATTAAACGGATCCACTGGCCACGATGAAAAATTGATATTTAATGGAGGTAATTGATTACCTCTAGCGCCATGAGACGGCAACATTTCCAAGTCTCTTGAAGGGCAAGACCCGGTAAATGGCAAGGAAGAGTCCGAACGAGGGGCTGTCGCTCCGGAAACCAGTTCCATAGAAAATTCCGGGGCTCCTCGCAAATTAACATGTGCCTTAGACCTTTGAGGCAATATAACCTCTTCTGTAGGAGAGTGAACGAGGCCCCGATTGTAGCTCCATGCTTGCCGACGCAACCTGGGGAGTTTGTTACCCGGAGTGATTCCCCTTTCCATCAATTCCCCAATCAATCTCTCCTTAGTTGCACTCGTAATATTGTCAATAGGACTCATTGTGGACTTATCCTCAGCTAGCAAGGTGAGAGTTCTATCTGAAAGATTAGAAATTCCCAAGACTCTAGGCCACGCTGTTATTAATACGCGTTCCCAATCTCAGGAATAGCCTTCACCAGAAATTCCAATCGCATGTAATCGAAGAAAACAACTCTACCTTAAAGGCCTAAAATAGAATAATTCAATAAGTTCGATCACCCGGCCACGCTATTATAACACCGGTCTACTACTAATCTCGCCGACCAGATGTACGACAGCTAGTATTCGTCAAACTTAATTAGCGAAACAGCCGGACGGCTCTGAACGAATAATGTTATAGTTGGCAAACTTAGTGCTCTAAATATTCTATTTTTTGTTGATGATTTAAAAATCTTCAAAGCGATCCAAACTCCGGAATACGCCACTAACTCTATCCAACCGGAAAGAAAACGTAACGAATTATTCCTTGCCAATGCAACAAGGAACTTCTATCAGCTGCTAAACACCCGGCCAATCACAAGAAACTATGGCGTTCCACTAGCTCTGCCTACCCGATTACCGGCCAAATTCGAGATTATACTCCTCGTAAAACTACGCTCAACTCGATTTTTTCTAATTTTAGAAAATAACTACCTACACTCGCACAGCTTTTATCAGCCGCACGTTATTAGTTGGTTATTATATTTTATTTAATTAATAAATAAAATCCTCAACTCATACACAAAATGACCGCCAAACAAAACGGTACTCGAATCAATTTCCGCCCGACCGACTTGACTGAAGTACAAAGCCTATGCTTTGTTGTTTTAACGGTCCTGAATTGCTTTTGATTCTTTACCGAGTTATACGCAGTTAATCAAAATAATATAACAAAATTATACACCGTATACAATACAACAATGCACAAAATTTCGAATAAAAACAGGAAGAAAAGAAAGAAGAAAACATAAAATTCAAATACACAGTACACAACAAAGCAATGCACAAGATATTCAAATCAAAAAAAGAAAAAAAAAAACATAAAACTCAAATACACAGTATACAATAAAGCAATGCACAAGATATTCAAATCGAAAAATGAAAAAAGAAGAAAAAAAACATAAAATTCCAATACACAGTACACAACACAGCAATGCACAAATTATTCTAGTACCAAAAGAAGAAAGAAAGGAAAAAAACATAAAAATACAAATTATACCGTCCAAGCCCGACGACGAACCTCTAGGCCCCACGTTGGGCGCCAGTTTCGGACTTTTTTTTTTTTTTTTTTTTTTTTTTGCTGTTAATTGGTTATATATTTAATCCTGACGAGCTGATACTCCGTCAGGAAAATCAAATGGGCAGATTTCTCTCTGCTACTCCGCTAACCTTTCAGATGGACAGGCAGTCGAAGTAATTTATTATCAGGGGTAATCACACAACAGTCCGTTGCGGAAATGTGTCAATTCTCAAAGATTAGATCTCGCCAATCTCTAGAATACTCAGATATCACCATAAAATGACAAGCAAAAGAGGATAAATAAGGTTGATCTTACTCCAATACAGGACAAAATGTATTATCCCAGATCCGCTTCAAGTGTATGACCAGGTCGACTCGTATATGGCCCTCTGACCTTATACTGTTACTACAGGGCCGCTGATGTGAAGAAATTCCCTCAGTGGTTGGCGACCGCCAATTCGTGCCGTAATACACCCACACGACTCAGTTCCTCCAGAATTTACCGGACAAATTGTATCAAATAAGAATGAACAATCAAATGTGAGAAAAGCTTGTTCAAGTTCGCGAACAGCGTCAAGACGAGAATGATGTTGACTTGATAACTTCGTGGCGAGAGAATGAAGTGGGGAGATCGCGGTTCCTTTATTTAAGGGATCTCCCCAAGCTCCGCCATTTTGGAACTCTTTAGAAAGTTGCTCGCGACCGTTAAAAAAATCATAAATCTTTTTTGCCAATGAATAGTATATTTAAACTTTCGCAGCGTAATTAAGTCGAGAATCCCTTTTGTATGACATCCGGTAACCCTAAAGGCGACACTTAAAATTGCTTAAGGGACACTAGTCACTTCTTTTGAAATGTATCTCGAGTGAAGTGTTTTTTTTTGTCTTCTTACCGTGGAATCCATATTTAACTATGTCCGCAATAAATTAAGCGCGACGTATTTCTTTAGAAAGGAGAAGAGAAATTTTTGACCCCTTTTTTTTCTTTCTCGCATAACAATCGCGGTCATAAAAGCGCATACACCCTCTGAAATATATCTTGCGCAAAGTTTTATTTCTTTTCTTAGTAACAATAGTTATCTGGGACTGCAATAAATCAGATCGTAGGACGGAACACTAATTACCGATCCTCATAAAGTGTCGTGTATTTCTATACAAATGGGAAGACAAAGCCAGCCAGTCGAGGCAGTCAAGTTTGAAACAATAGGAAGCAATCCTTCTCGAAAATGACGCAAGATCTCCCTTTGACTGCTCTGGTTCACTATTTTTAATGGTTATTTTTTAACTACAATAAACTAATTGGTCGGCCGTACCCAAGTCCTGACACCAGGCAGAAATATCTTCAAACTAAGAAGACAAAAGTAAATTAAGCCAGTTTTATGGTCGCCAAAAACATTCAAATGAATATCCATCCCCACGAACACATACATAAGCATATGCTCACAAAGACGGATAATCACCCAAACATTCCTTTTCATATAAAATGATATATCATCAGTCAAAAGCGAAAAATGAATGGTGAGAGGAAAAAAATCAGGAATGAAACACGTTATATTACAGACTAAAAATGAAAAGTTTTTTCTGTCGCTTATTAAATCATGCCAAGAACGCACCGAGCCTAGCATTGGTTTGTTATTGATTCCAGAGTCTCACTGCATGGAGAGTAAATAACGGCGTAAAAAAGAAGAGCAGTGGACCGGAAAGGTTAATACACAATCTCTGTTTGAATGTAACGCTAGTCCATGATTGGAAGGACGCTAAAAATTTTCAGTGAGATAAGAAGGGAAGCGCGACAGTTAAGGATAATAATATACAAAAGAGACAATATGTAAATTGGCATATATTTTTAACGTTAAACCAGATCAGTGGATTCTAGTATGAAGTGATATGTTCGTTCTTTCTTAGGTTAAAAATAAATCTTAGACAAACAATTTGAAAATTCTGTCAATTGCCCAGCTGTTCCTCTGTAACGTTCAAGTAACATACGTCCGCATAGTTTAAAATCAGAAAAAGCAGAGTTTCGACGAGTAAAATTTTGGTTTGATCATTCCTTCCCTGAGTTGTGTAACTAGTACATATTGCTTCTAAAAACTTTAATATCTCTATAAATATAATAAATACAGGGTTCAGATTTTAGGTATTCCTGCGTAATACATTTACTCATTAAATAAAACATAATATTTACAATAATAAGCGCTTATCGGCCACATCAAATATATTTAGTGAACATAGGGAATAAATTCACTAATACAATCAAACGTGTGCGTATGCATATTCATTCTAAAAACCCGCTATGGGTGAGAAATCGACGATACTCACGTCTCACTCTCTTTCTACTTCGGTATATGGGAACGCAAGAATATAATCTCAGTTCGCTCGCTTCTCTCGCTTAGTAGCTTTCGGGCATCCATTTGAGGTGGTCGCTTTGTCCGTTTTGTGAACGTCGGCCGATGTTTTTTTTTTCATGTTTTCAGCAATTAAATTTCAATTATTATCACTTCTGACTTCAAATTTTATTAATTTTAGCGATTGGCTATGAATATTCTTATTTTTCCGATTTTAAATCGCTCATTTTTACTTGTGTATTGATGTGTCTTGAATCCACAGCACCGGAACGCGCGGATTTTTTTTAACACAGGAAGGAAAAATTAAGTATGCAGAATTCTTCGCAATACTTTAAGGGAATAAAGGCTGAAGAAAATCCGTCGGCTGACGTCATTTATCAACCTTACTACTCAATAATAAATGTTATGTTTTTTTTATCACACTATGAC
The DNA here is from genome assembly GCA_949825065.1 of Odontocerum albicorne. Taxonomy (NCBI): domain Eukaryota; kingdom Metazoa; phylum Arthropoda; class Insecta; order Trichoptera; family Odontoceridae; genus Odontocerum; species Odontocerum albicorne. The sequence continues at coordinate 8,999,309 of OX463860.1, read as the reverse complement.
TCATTTTAACATTTTATTAGTTACCATTAATAATCGAACTCAACACTAGGCGGAAGATAAGTATCAGCTTATAAACTAGGTTACGGAGGATTTTTTTAATATCTGAATGTGTTCACACCGAAAGTCATCAAATGTCGAAAATCTGAGAATCTTAAATGATAAGAATCTGATTTGGTGGTATCATATCTACTGGTTGGTCTGCATGATCTTTGTTTCTCTATATTATCATATTAGGATGCGTATTTGGTGGTATATCTCTTGATTGATCTGCAGGATCTTTGTTTTTCTATATTATCATATTATTATTATTATTCTTATTATCACACATGACAAGAAATATACACAATTTGAGAAAAACAACAAATAATTTGATTTGGACATACAATTTTAATGGATCTGGGTTTCTTGCCTTTCATTTGTCGTATCCCCAGTAAACTAGGCTTTTGCCTGTATCTCACTGAGGATATTTAGCATGAGAAAAGTAAATCGATACTTCTTTCCGATTTTTGATTACACAAAAACAAAACCCCGTTGCACGCTCTCATCAACCTGACAGTGACATTCAACTGCAACTGGAAATATCTTGCAAAATTCAACTCCTCACACATCATCACTCCAGAAAGACCAAAAATATTCATCCCACACTATACCGCACACAATCATAAGAATAAAAATTAAAATCAAAACAAAAAAAAAAAAAATACACAGAAACACAAATACAAAAACAACCAAAATTAAAACAACAAGAAGAAACCCACACTCACGAGCTCACATAAATCCCTTCCACTCGTCATTCACCCTGAAAGCCCGAGTACTCAAAATCCTGTCGCAATAACAACCACGCTCCGATCGACTGTCTAAATGGTTTTCCTACCTTTACCTTTATTGAAGTCGGCACGCAATTGTATGTAATGGGAGCCAAATAAGCATATTGCCTTTGGGAAAAAGAGGTTTTAACTCTAGGGATGGTGAACATTTCATTAGTTGCCATGCGTGTCATGTGTGTCTGCTGAGTCTGCATCTTCCCTTCCTCTTGATGGTAGTGCCAGAGAATGGATTTGAGATGTAAATTGGCTATGTTCAGGACCTGATACTCTCTGAAAAGCTCCGCCGTGGGATACCGAGCAGGAAGTTTATTAATTATTGTCACAATCAATTTTTGGGAAACCAATATGTGTTTTTGGGTTAAAGTACATCCCCCCCAAACTGATATACCGTAAGAAAGTGCTGACTGACATAAGGCGAAGTATATACTTTTTAGGATATTTTCACAGGATATTAGGATGCATATTTGGTGGTATGATATCTCCTGGTTGATCTGCAGGATCTTTGTTTTTCTATATTATCATATTAAGATGTGCATATTTGGCCTGTTTTGGGCCAAATACTACTGTCCCAATGTCATATGCTTCTATAACATGATTAAAATAAGAAAGGGAAAGAAATTTCACAGTCGACGATATTTTTTATGCTTAACAATTCCAATTCTCCTTTATATCTTGGGAAAAAAAAGTTTTGTTAAACACATTCATCATTTCGACCATGTGATGAGAGACTTATTAGCTTATACCAACCCATCACATCGCATTTTACACATCTTTATTTGCGGTTCACTTGGCGTGACTGTGAAACGAACTTCCAAGATCTATCAGATGTGAACTATTCTTATTTACGTTTGACGGAGAAATGAAATAAAACATTACACTACCCACATTTCTCATTTTTTCCCTTTTGTATATTTGCACAAATTTCTTTTATTTATTTCTACTGCAATTGAAATTAATAAGTCATTTATTTGTTATCTTTTAACATAAATTGAAACGAATATCTTTTTGTAAAATTTGTCTTGGATTGAAACAATTTTAAGTATCTATTATGAGTTGGTTGGTCGGAAAAAAGTTATTGTATAGCAATAAACCTGCACATACGCACCCATTTTTTTGTATCCATGCACACAAAAGAATAATGAAAAATGTAAAGCTTGATATGGATCCATCAGGAATTGAACATATGACACTAGAGCAAGTGTTCAAAACACTTGGCGATACTTACAGATTCTACAAAAATTTAAAAAGTACGAGTATTTTGAAATTTAATCAAATAACAAGGGACGGACCAAGATCCACCGGTAACTGAACCAAGGACTCGTGAAAGCTAAGCAAGCGTTCGAACACTGAAGTGACAGAGCACAGTTCCGTATTATTGCATAAGTTATCAGAGAAAACGAAAAAAGTTGACAGGTTCCAAAAAAAACTTCAAAAAATATTTAAATTTATCGGATAACAAAGGAAAACTTAATTTATCATAAGTTAGTAAAACAAGTTAAGAACCTGCATAAAGTTAAATGTAGATGCATAAATTTTCATCAAGATGATGTAACAAGATTCAAAATGTTTCATCATTAAAATTCAGCACAGAAAAGCTAATATGTGCTGTATTCTAGCCGTCTCTCCTTTTTCCTTCTCCCGGAGAGTAACATACAATCTTTCAGGAATTTCAGCAAAGCTTTTCCTTGCAGCAAGCAAAACTTTTCGAGGCTTCCGTAAGTTTTCATTGGCACTTAAGGTTGTAAAGAACTTCCTAAACCGCGTACAGTTTCCAGGAAAACTAGATGCAGCTAGAACATGTTAATGTACAAGCGTCCGATTTGGGCGAGTAAATATTTTCCACTAAAGAAATGTTCATTTTAAATTTACCATAATGAGTTTAAACTAATTTACATTTTTTTTATCAATAAGTGTATTAAACATATTTATTTGAGAAATAATAAAGCATTTTTTTATATTAACGAGATACAAAGATCTAGTAAAGAATTATACCAATTTTATTTTCTTTCTTGGTATGGTACTCTTTAGCACATCCAATATGGTTTTTCGGATGTATATAAGAGTGTGGTCAGGACACGATAAATTGAGGGAGTTACAAGTTCAACTCCAGTTGGAATCCAATGTTTTTATGTCCAGTCTGGTTTGCACTAAAGGCCTTTTTAACATCTTACTGGTTTGTTGGAAAACATTGCTATGAGGTTAAAAACCCGCCAGATTACACTGTATACAAAGAAAGTGTACTATAATATTGTCGTCGATCGTATACGATAAATTTTCGAGCTTAAATACTACTTGAGAAGGCAAAGAACTTTTGATTCGTCATCGCACGTATTAACAACACTACGTGCTGGTAATATGCGCGTGAAAAGTTGAGTACACAACTAAACATTTAGGATCGTTTTCCCCTTGTATCGAATCCAAAATCCCCGAGTATGAAAGTTCGACTTCCACATGTAACTGACTAGGCGGCGGTGGCCATAAGTCAATAATATGATTTTATTTTAATAGTTTAAAAAAGGCAGAAAACATTGGTACAGCTTGGCGGTTAACCTATCGTACTTAATGTAGGGGAAATTTATGAAGCACTTTTGCATGTACGAGTAGTTGGTTTAGGAATACGTGGAATGGCAAAGTGTGTTTACTATTGATGGTCTCGGAGGGTAGTAAAATTGAATCTCAGCCAACATAAATGGACTATCAATCGAGTTGTTAATAATTTTATGTAGATAGGAAAGCTTGTCTTCTATCGCAAAGTGAAATAATTTATGGTTTTAGGGTATTTATTTATTTAGTTACTTGATTGTAAAATTTATAAATGGGGAGTTTATTGCCATACATATGTAAATCTGTTTCAACCAACTAGATAAGCGTTATGTTGAATAATTCAAATTGCTTAATTAAAAGTCACAACGTTATTAAAAAAATAAAACTCATAAGGGTTTCAATATATGATAAAATAACAGTAAAAAATACTGACAGATTAGTGGAAATATGTCAAAAAAACGAGAAAACTCTCTTCAATGATGAAGAGACATCTAAAAAGATTACATCGCTTTTATGTTGCTGTTAGAAGTAAATATAAAAAAGAGTAAGGATCTAATGGCAGATAGTGACCGATTATGGAGTCTAACGGTATCTCTCCAGGTCAATTTTATAGTTTATTATTTGGGTTCTATAGTTTAGATGTTTGAGAAAACAATTTCAAACGTTTTCAGTTCTATCGATCTTGACATTGTATAAATATAATTCCTGAATGAATGGTGGAACGACTTCAAAATAGCTACGAACATACAAGTTGAAAATATTATGTTGTGTAAATTATGTTTCATTAATTTTTTTTATTTCACAGAAGTTTCCCAGACTATTGAAATGCTTATAGGGTATGGAATAAATTTCCTACTTGAATGTTTGAATAAAAAAACAAAAAAGAGGAAAAGGAATAAATAGAAAAGCGGAAACATAAACACTTTGGATTGAGAAAGTTGATACAAAGTGATGAGCTGGAAAAGCCGCAAGGTATTAACATCTTCCTCTTTAACTTCGATATTGTTTTTGTGATACCAAACGTTTACATATAATACCAAAAACCATAAGCTGTGAACGCTGGTTAGGTTTTCCCACTTCGCTTCCAGCTTTCGAATAGAATAAGCTACTTTAAGGGTGTATATGATTTCGAAAAGAGATGTTTAAAAAATAAATTCAAAATAAATTGGCATTGATGTGATATTTTGTGACAAGTTAACTTTAAACAAAATAAAATTTGAGGTATATGATACAATTAAAGCACAGCTTTAAAATTGTTGTTTGCGAGTGCTCTTTTTCTGAGAAATTAAACTAAAAATAGTTTTTTAAAATTGTAAAGAATAAAGGGTTAAGGGCATTTATAAATTAAGAAGACGCTAAAAAAAAAGTGTTTTTTGCCAAAATTTACAAGAAAAGAAATTATAAACAGCAAGAAGGTTTATAATAAATATCCTACGAAGAAATCGTTTTCCAAAAACCAAAATAAAAAAAAAACCTTAATAGTTTATACAATATAGAATAAAATTTTGTAAACTTAATACTAATAAGCATTTAAGAAGCCGATAACATTAGAAATTTCCATTTTCAATGTGTTACACCTGTTAAGGATATATTTAAGTATTGCTGAAGTGAAAAATAAATATAAACACTCGTATAATATATTGGGTGGAAGTTCATTACTGCAAATGAATTGAGTTAAAGTGAGTTAAATATTATATTTTTAAATAAATAAATAAACAAAAAAACAGATGTTTTTAGTAAAATTTTCCAAGCAAGGAATGTATAGTGGAAAGGTTATTGTGGTGGCGTTATGTGCAACATATTGATATGAGATTGAAAAGTTCTTTCAGATTTTAAAACTTAGTTAGATTATAATTAGCATGTTAATAATGTTAATCATAATTAGCATATACTTTTAAACTAAATCAATAAACAATTAAAGATATTTTTAAAAGTTTGTAAGAGTGATTAATGTGTTAATGGCGACTCGGTCAATGTAGTAGCTATAGTATATTTGTAAAATGTGTGAAAGCTAGAGAATGAGTACAGTTAAAGTCAAATTTTTATTTTCTTAGCTCAAAAATATCTTCGAACTAAAGTATATTTTCATTCAACTTGTAACAAGTGCAGATTCTTACTTTAATGCAGGTAATAAAATAACAAAACTTCTTTTAAAAGTATTGGATTGATTTCGTACTTCGATCTCAAGGTTGAAGAAAAGAAATTGAAAAAATAATCGCAAACGGATCAGAACTCTCAAGAAAGTTTTCCTTACTTCAAAACCTATTCAAACAAGATTTCTTCAACGGTTCACATTTCTACGTTTCCTTGGAAGAACGTACGGAGGAACTTTAAAGAGAATTAATAGAACAGCCATTTCTCTGTGCTTGAAAGAAAACTTAAATTTCTTAGAACTTACAAAACGTTTAATGTAACTTTATGAAAATGCCCGAGTTTATTAAGCTCATCGCAACATTTTTTTTCATAAAATATTTAATAAGAAATGAATTTGTTTTCAACTGATTACATTTTTCGGTTTGACACGTGTTTAATCATTTGTTTAATACGACACGTTTTTAAAAGACAAAATCTTACACCTTCTTCAATGCGACACGCGTTTAAAAGACAAAATCTCGCATCTTCTTCTTCATCATATGTTCAACGCGACACCCGTTTAAAAGACAAAGTCTTCCAACTTGTTCTTCATCACACGTGTTTAAAATACAAAATCTTACACCTTCTTCTTCATCACATGTTCAATGCGACACGTGTTTAAAAGACAAAAAATATTACATAATTTTCTTCATCACTTGTTCAATGCAACACGTGTTTAAAATACAAAATATTTCATCTTCTCCTTCATCACATATTCAACGCTGAGTAACGTAGTCCTCTGCCATGTCTTGAATTTGGTGTACTTCTTTTTCCATCCTTCCGATCCTGGGACCTATCCACAATCTTGAATTCTTGAATGATAAGGCATTGGTGCGTCGTGCAGTTAAAATGGTACGGACTATCCGTCTCCAATACCACGTCTCTAAGGCATATATACTCGTATTATATCATGGTTCTTTCTTTGATCCTCATCGTCCATGTTTCTGTTAAATACAGTGCTTTGAAGAATCTAATGGATTTAACTAAACGGCTTTTAGTTACTCTAAGTAAAGACCTATTAATTCATGTATTTGGCAAAATTCTAATAGCTGATTTTTCCCGAAAATTTATATATTTTACAAAACTATTCACAATTTTCAATGAAAATTGTTCTAAAATTGGTCAGCCTTAAAACTTGACTAAACAATATACTAAAAAACAAGAATTGCATGGAATGACTCACAAAACATAATAAAATCTCACAAATGACCACATTCTTAACCAATTTCTTTCATCTGATAAGTTAAATTGATGAAAGCAATACTAAATATGCTTTTTTATCAAAATTTTACATACATAATAGGATTGCCTATTAAATGACCTTAACTAAAATTTTCTCAAAATAAAAATTAACATTTTTTATCTTCAGAACTTTGTTATCTGTACCTACCATTCGAGAACACAAATGCTGTCACTAACGTAATGCAAATAGATGGAGAAACATTGCCAAATTGTGACTCCTTTAAGTATCTTGGGTCACTCACCATAGCGATGGAGGATGTGCAGTAGATGTAACACACAGAATTAATGTGGGATGGATGAAGTTTACATCAATGACGGGAGTTCTATGTGATCCGAAAATGCCAGTAAAGTTAAAAGGAAAAGTATACCAAACGATTGTCAGACCCGGACCCCTCTTTGGCTCCGAATGCTGGACGATGTATAACTCTTACTCTAGGCAACTAGAAACTGCTAAAATGCGCATGCTAAGATGGTCAGCTGGTGTGTCCCTAAGAGACAAAATAAAAAGCTCACGCATTCGCGGAAGCCTAGGTGTTACAGACATCAACAGCAAGATGGAGGAGAGGCGATTGAGATGGTATGGGCACGTTGGACACAGAGCACCCGATCATATTTTCAACCAGGAAATCTCCATGGATCTGCCTCGAATAACAACCAGAGGAAGACCAATGAATTCATGGGTGGTGCAAAAAGATAACCTGATGCAGAGGCACGCCCTGGAGGACGTAGTCCGGGACAGAAGAGCATACAACCTGAGGACGAGGAGAGCTGACCCCAACAGTCTTCGCATACAATGAGTTGGGATGGAGCCAGGGAGAAGAAGAACTTTGCTATAGTAAGAGTTCAAATAATATTGAGCCCGCGAAAACTCAAAATAAAAATATGCAAAAAATACCATCATATCGTTTATTTGTCGAGGTAGGCATAGAGGATACAGATCCAGTTGTTTTCTATCTTGACAGTCATATTTCGTATCTTCCACACCCTAACACCTTTTCATATAACTCCTACGATTTATCTGAATTTAATACATTCTTACACTCTCTTATTACTATCATGTCTTCCACATGCAGCTGTTCACACACATTCCCATTATTGACTTATGTAGTTTTTTTCACAAATGACTACATGAAAATGATGTTGAAAAAAATATGCTGAAATGGAAACCCAAATTTCAGCATGGTTTCAGGAAAAAAATAACAAAAGAACATTGTAACAATTAGTAGATTTTGTTTTTCACTGTTGTTCTTTTGTTGCTAATCTGCACAGGCTACACGACTTTGATATTCTGTACTTAACTGGTAACAATACTCGAGTTCGCTAGACATCTGCGAGTGTTGTTGCCGTACACATACGATGGCGAACTGCGAATGGCCAACTCCAGTGGTTTTTAAACCGAAAATTTGATTACCGAAGCCGAAGGTAATAAATTCTCCCTAGCTTATGTCCACATAACAGAACAAATAACATAGCATATGATTAATTTAAAATAAGAAATTCTGTTGTGGGGTTTGGAAAACTCAAAATTGTTGTGAAATAACTTCATTAGTTTGATTGATTATGAAAATAAATGTAAATTGTGACGGTCGAACGTTAAACTCCATTTCGATATCCGAAGCAAACCCATTTGGTTCCAGATCAAAACTTTAAAATACGTCGAACCAGAATTTAAGCGCCAATCGGAAATATAAAAAAAAACTCTGTTTTAGCGATATTCTTCAAATAAGAAAAATCTTATATCTAGTGAATATGTATCTTACAGTGGAAGTGGATGGTAATTGAATGTAAACTGCCAGAAATAAATGTGCACTAAAGTAATCAGTGAATGTGGACTACACTGCTCACATTCAATAGTGAAAGTGTATACCATGTTCAAAATTACTGAAAAAAACTATTAAAAAAAGTTATTGAAGGATGATATGACAAGAACTTAAAAAAATGACAATCCTAGTTTTCTTTCATATCTTCACAAAAAACATCACTTTGATCGGGCAAAGCGAGACTCTTTTGCATAACAACACACCACATCTCATTTTACACATTTTCATTTTGCGGTCCACGCTGTGCGACTGTGGAACGAACTTCCTAGAGTTTATTTTCCCGGTCAGTGATTATTTTTATTCCAACTCAAGAAAAAATACTCAGAAAATCATTTTATTCTAATTTCCCTTTCTTTTTATTCCCTTATCTTTGAACGGATTCCGTTCCTGTAATTCTTCCAGTTTTTTAGAAATAAGTCATATTTTTTCTATGAATTCATTCTTTTTGTACAATTTATCATGGATTCAAATAAATTTATGAATGCAATATAACCTTGATGGTTAAAAGAAGTACAATTAACGTATACAAAAGTGTGAGCTGAAAAATATCTGACGATCTCGCGGTCAGGCTCGCCCTCCATTGGTGAAGATATATCTTGACGGAGGATGTTAAGAAATGGTAGGATATTAAGAAATTGGCCATGTTATTATGACAGGTTCTCTTTTAAATAATTTTTCATATTTATTGCCTTGAAATATGTGTAATACTGTATGACTATTAATAAACCTATATTTATTTCATATATTATTTATAGTTAAGGCATTAACATTGTGGAAGTTTAAAGATATTGTAATTTGTTTCATCAAATACTGTTTATTCCACTTTATGTAATGGTATAACCCTACTGGTTTCAAGGCTTTCACAAACTTTCACAAGGAGCACAAACAATATGTGCTCCCCTGATGATGAGGGGAAAGCCTTGAAACCGGTAGGGTTATACCGTTACAAAAAGTGGAATAAACAGTGTTTGACAAAACAAATTACAAATAATTTATTTCTTGATTTAAAATTTATTTAAACTACTATTGTATACTAGATAGCGATAAACCTGCCGGATGTACGATTTTAAACAACATACAATGAATAATAAATAAACGAAAGAAACAAATATATGTTTTTAATTCAACTTAAATGATCCAAACAAAATATGCAAATTAAATTTAAAAAAAAGAAAAATATAATAAATCATAGGAGAGAAAAGAGAGTAAATTTGAATTAAAAAAGTTTTGCGTTGTAAGCTATCAGAAAAAAAGCATTGTACGTTTTATATTTGTATGATTTTCCTGCAAAACCCTTGGGGAATTATGTTTTTTCTCCATGGCAATCTAAATCCTTTTTTTTTTTCAAATAAAGAGCTTTTACAATTGCGGGTAAGCGTTACATTCCAAAAGATCCGAACAATAGGCTCTCGTTGATATTGTTGATTGTTCCGCCAGGCGTCCTGAAAAAAGAATATTATGTGTTTTTCGTAATGATGTATTTTCTTGTTCGCAACCTTCTTCCAAATTTGGTGGTCAATTTTGTGATTTCATTTGAAAAAAGATTTTGATATTAGAAAATCAATAAGCGATACTTTTTATGGCAACTCGAATAAATTACACCAACCAATTTATCTTCGCAAGCATAATAATTTCGACTTACGTAGCCTTATTAATTAGACGTTTAGGGGTTGCGAGATTAATTTCAATAAAAAAACGTACCAAGGAAATATTTTCAAATGAGGAAACCTTAACATATTTCTATTTGGTTTGAAAAGATTGACACATATTAATTAATTTGCCTGGTTATACTGAATACCGTTTTACATTTTTCAGTATAAAATTACCTAATTTTTCAGTACGTGCGTATTTGAAACTGAAAAATTTATTTTCGTTAGGTTTGTTAAAAAATATAATACAATATAAAAGTTTAATTAAAAATAATAAATGACCTTTTGTTACAATATAAGAACCTACTCTCCCACTGGCAACTTGTTAGATGACACGTGTTTCAAATTTGTATTCTACCACGTTACGCTGTAGCTATAAAATACAAACGATTACATGTTTTATTTTATTGTTCCTTCAGGGTCACAGTTTGTTTCGTTTCATTTTCAGATTAACACCATTTGACAAATTATACAATTGATTTTAAAATTCTTACCACGCTAGAAAATAAAAGATAGAGTGATATTTTAGTTATAAAGGGTTGGTTGTTAACCCCTGCCTCTGTTTACAAGGAAAATTATTATCCACAAAATGACATTTCTCTGTTTTCCTTTCATTACCCTCCACTTGCCTTGACATTATCATATATATTGCTTTTGTGTATTCATAGACCGGCTGCCTTCATTATAGTCGTTCTTGGTCTTTGTTCTTATAGCTGTGTTTTGTCTTTTTATATGCATTGTATGCATTACGAAACGATTTTGAAACAAATACAAATTCTTGTGGCATATTTAATTTAGGCTTCATTTTATTTAATAAAGGCTCTGTTTTATTCAATTAAGGCTCCATTTAATTTATGAAAAACCATAAGTTATACGTTATATGTTTCCCTCCTTAGTAAAATAAAAAAGTTTGTATATTTTATCTTTTTATGTTTTTAATTTTTTGGGATTTTTGTTAACATGTTATTTGTGAGCTAAACCCATAAAAAATCTACAAAAGATATATACATGACCTAAATGTAACGGTAGGAATAAGGTGGAAGCGGCTATTATATTAGGTAATTTCCAAATGTAGATGTTAAACATATTTGGTAAGAAATCTTACTAAAGAAGATGAACTTCAAATAAATCATTGTAGATCTTCCGATATGTGGTAGTAACATATTCAACTTTATGTGTAATGTAGTGTAGTGCACATGTGTAGTGTTCATATACAATCATAAATTTTGATGATACCTTCCTGAAAATATTGTGTTTTAGTACTTTCTAAAGCTCCACAGGCCAGTCATATCTCTAATATTTAGAAGCTGACTAATACGCAACACAGCACTCCTAAGGGCTCGACGATAATGCCTCGTTCTATTGAATTGAGAAACATGTAGACCTCAAATTTCTCCTCCCTTCCGAAAGACACCGATTCGAAAGATCCTATCTGGTTTATTTTTCATGTGTGAAACCCACATTAGTGAGATTTTTCTTTTATCATTTTATTTCAACTATCATTAAATGTTTTTTTTTAATATTTGTTAAATCATTGTGATAATAATATAGATAAGTTGAACAGTAATAAATGTTGTTTTTATTTATTTTTATTATTATAAATTTGAAAAACGTTTAATGTGTGTCGTTTATTTTTCAAAACACAATAAATTAGGAAATCTCTATTTTCTTATTATTACTTACAACAATGAATGGTATAATACGATAGTACATAGTTTAGTCGTTATCTCCGTATCATAAACAACATCAATGAATACGCATTACACTGACATATACATAGCTTAATTTGTATCTGCATATAATAAATAACATCAATGAATGGTGTAATATACTGGTATATAATTTAGAATCTACATCCTCATCATAAACACCACCAATAAATGGTGTAATAAACTGATATATATATTTTTACACCTATCTCCTTATCATAAATACGACCAATAAATGGTGTAATAAACTGATATATAATTTAATATCTATCTCCTTATCATAAATACCACCAACAAATGGTGTAATAAACTGATATATAATTTAATATCTATCTCCTTATCATAAATACCACCAACAAATGGTGTAATAAACTGATATATAATTTAATACCTATCTCCTTATCATAAATACCACCAACAAATGGTGTAATAAACTGATATATAATTTAATATCTATCTCCTTATTATAAATACCAGCAACAAATGGTATAAAAAGCTGATATAAAATTTAAAATCTATCTCCTTATCATAAATACCACCAACAAATGGTGTAATAAACTGATATATAATTTAATATCTATCTCCTTATAAATACCAGCAACAAATGGTGTAATAAACTGATATATAATTTAATATCTATCTCCTTATCATAAATACCACCAACAAATGGTGTAATAAACTGATATATAATTTAATATCTATCTCCTTATAAATACCAGCAACAAATGGTGTAATAAACTGATATATAATTTAATATCTATCTCCTTATCATAAATACTACCAACAAATGGTGTAATAAACTGATATATAATTTAATATCTATCTCCTTCCCATAAATACTACCAACAAATGGTGTAATAAACTGATATATAATTTAATATCTATCTCCTTATAAATACCAGCAACAAATGGTGTAATAAACTGATATATAATTTAATATCTATCTCCTTATCATAAATACTACCAACAAATGGTGTAATAAACTGATATATAATTTAATATCTATCGCCTTATCATAAATACCAACAACAAATGGTGTAATAAACTGATATATAATTAAATATCTATCTCCTTATAAATACCAGCAACAAATGGTGTAATAAACTGATATATAATTTAATTTTTATCTCCTTATCATAAATACCACAAATAAATGGTGTAATAAACTGATATATAATTTAATATATATCTCCTTATCATAAATAACTCCAATGAGTTGTATAATACGCTGAAATATAAGCTCAATTGTGTAGTATCGAAAAGTGAGAATTTTATTATACTCGTATTTGTGTTACATACGGTTCAAATTGGTGGCCTTATTGCCATATGTTATTTTACCAACAAAAATATAATTTTATATATCTCGTATAAAAAATCATTAGGAATGCTAATAAAAAAATTCAAGAATAATTCATTATATATAATTGTTTGAAAGTGTTCTACCAAGTGGTAAAATTTATTTTTAAAAAAAGCATCGTTTTTCAACCAAATGTTTATTCAATTTTCTCGTTACGCGTTTTTTTAGTTGTATTGGTTTATTTTCGAAACAAAACTCTTTAAACAAATTAAAAATCTAGTATAAACTTTAAACATACGAAGAAATTTTTAACAGACACTCGAAGCGTTTGTGAACGTAAAACCATTAAACTACAAACAGCTTCGACAATAAATGTTGACTTTGTAAATCTGTAAATATGTTTCGCGCGATCAAAACGAATTCAATACGTGGAAATCGTTAGCACTGAACAAATATTTCATTTTGTTTTTAACTAGACAGGGCTGTATTTTAACTAAGAAAAAAAAACAAATATATTTTTCTATTTAAAATTCAGTTATGTTAATTACAAACTCAACATTAAAAAAACGTTCTTTAAGTGATTACTAACAAGAGGCATGAAGTCTTTAAAAATTCCTGACGGTTATCAAATTTTTTAACCTTTACAGCTATAGTAGCTGTCCGCATATCAGATTTTTTTTCATACGCTCAAGAGCTGGTGTTATAACTCAAATTGTTGAATAATATATTTTTAGCGTGTGTCCTAGTAGGACGTGCTGATAATGATGTTGCTGACATCTCTGTATTCGCTTTAGTCGAATTCTGTGTTCCTTTTCGTTCGGGGTCATCAATTTAGCGGGATGCTTTACTGATACGTCGTGATGATTTTGATTTGTTTTGTATTTAAAATAAAATATGTCGATTCAGGAATGCGAAAAAGTGAGAGTGAATAATCGATAAATAGTAAACAGAAATGAATGGTCAAGCGAATAATAACAAGTCTTCTTTCTTTGTCGATAAGTAGGTATATATACAATATCAGAACGGGGCGCGTGAATGCGTCCGCGGTATATCTTGATCTCACTCCTGTGCGTTTCGAGGTGGTCGCAGACGTTGCCAATGATATAGTGGGTAGAGTATTTATTGCCGAAACGGTGAGACACGCGATGCGCTCTCTTTCTACCGTGGAATGCGATGTAAATATTATTTGCGTGTAAACAGTATTGACGTTCTGGTATGTGATCTTTGTACATATTCAAAGGTTGATTCATCGGTCGTTGACCGTGCATGTTGACAATATTTACGACGATCACGTCGGTATTCCTTACATATTCTTTAAATGACCACTTAGTAATTACGTCCTTAACCTTTTATGAAGATCTATTTTGAAATGAGAACATTGCTTACAAATATATCTACCTCCGTTTGCAGCGTTGAGAAAGTTTGTAGTTTCTAATGAAATAAAGATATTAAATTAGTATTCTTGTTCGATAACGTGGTATTCTAAATTTTTATGAGTGTATTCTTAATAAATACTTAAAAATTGCGAATGTACCAACTATGACAAATATAGTATCCAAATTTTTTATTTAATTGTTTCAATTTGTTGAAGTTATTAAGTAAATGTTACAATTTATGGAAGTGAAAACCTCTCGAAGAAGGAAATTTTAATGTTCTGATTATCTTAAAAATATATTTTATTAAGTAAAGTTGTTTTACAAAAAAATAACTTTTTCCAAAAGATATTCTAGTATTTTAGTATAACATAAACACGATTTCCCAAAAAATCACCGATGCTTTTATATTTTCTAAAAAATCAAGATAAATAGATTCGCTTTTTTTTTAATTGTTAATTTTAAAAGAATTTTCGAATGTTGCTGGAAACAACGTTTTCTGGGTGTTTCCTGTCTTACCTTGTCCTTGGTTTCACTTCGTTTAATCTATTTATATTGTTTTACTTATTTCCCTGTATGCTTCATCAGTTAAATGAAATATTCAATGATATTTGAAAAATAGTCATGAGAGAAAGCGTAAATCCAAGAAAACGGTTGAATAATTAAATTGACTTTAATCACATTACATTTAAAAACATAGAAATTCATTTAACCCAATCTACTTCGAAAAACAAATTATATAGCTGTGCGGTAATGCGCTGGAATGCAACAGTTGAATTGTATGGCTCTGCGGTAATGCGCTGGACTTGTGTGCTAAAGTCGCCGATTCGAACCCCGCGCTATGCAAACCCTTTGAACGACACGAGCATTTTGCCACCTGCTATTCAGCGGTGTTAGAAAGCACCTATGACTTAGGTTATATCTACGAGTACATATTCTTTAAGAAAAAAAAAAACGATTTTTAACGTAGTATTTTTTATCACGGTTTAACTTAGCGTTTTTTTTTATAAACTCATTTTTAACATTTTATGAATGGAAAATTCAGGTTCAATGGATAATAAAAAATATGCTTCATCGCACCATTTTTGTGTTGAGTAAAGCAGAGAGAAAAGAACGCAAAATTTTTCTATAGTAAAATACTTCACATGCAAACAGTTTCTCAAGCAATTTCTTCTGCTTCTCTTATTCCTTACCTATTTCTCTTACAAAATGCCTTTAACTTGGTCCAGTCACATATCTTCAGTCGTTCTTTTTCATTATTTCGACTCATGTTTGCAATGTTAAAAAATGTCAGTCTTTTGTTCACCATTCGTTTGACATGTCCAAACCCCCTTGACTTTTTTAAATTACTCAATAAATAAGTTTTTTTTAAAATATTAATTTGATACTATTTTTTATTGAATTTGAAGCAATGATTAGGTCTGAAAAAAATATATCCATTTTGAATAGGTGCCCATCTTCCTAAAGTTTTCATAACCAACGTTAATGTAAAATTCAACTTTCCTCGTTTCATGAAATAAATTCGCCATTTTATATTATATTTTCCATTACATTAAAATAAATATGTTTTTTTTCGATTTATTCAATGTCTTAATAATATAAGTACCGTTAACGCGTTACACTTTTGCGTAAAAGGCCGCTGTTTCGAATCCTGTACTGTACTCCTCAATTAAATAGCTTTGTTTAACCTTATTTATTGTTAATAAAAACCTATCAGTTTTCAATCCATGTCATCGAAAGATAGAATTCCTAGTTATAAATTTATTTTTTAGTGAGACTTAATTTATTTGGTACAGATTCTAGTGAGATTAAATGACTTTCATTGTTAATAGGACACGTTGGTCTGATGCCAACCTTTATTGCCTAGTTGATAAAACACCATTCGTTTAACCCTAAGGCTGTAAGTTCAATCTCACTTAACACATTTTTAACACATTTCTTCTTGGTTGTAAGAGATTGTCATACGGAAATTAACCTACCAGGTAGTAATGTTTATAACTGAAATATTAAAAAATATATATTCATTTTACCAAAACAAAAAGCTAAAGAGTATATGATACATTATTTTGATGACGTCTTTCATGGCCTAGTTGGTAGGACAACATTTTTAACACCTAGGTGTTGCAATTCGATCTCCGTTGTTAAAATTTTTTTTTCATATTGTCTCTGAAGGCCTCTTTAACAACTTTCTTCTTAGTAAACAAAGATAATAAATCTGCTAAGTTGTACTGTATACAACCAAATTGTAATAACATATATATTGAGCTAAATTCGTTTTTGTTCTTTCAAAGAAAAAAATGAGGTTGTTGTAAGGTTAATCAATGTTTTAATTCGAGTTTTAAAATTTTACTAAGAAAATATACAAAATTTTAGAGAATGCAAAAAAATCTCGGAACATAAAAATGGTTTGGACACGCCAAAATAAAAAAAAGCTGGACAATAGATTAAAACAAATATAGGAGTGTATTCTGAAATAAAATAGAAACATTGAACTGTGCGGAAAATTATTGATAAATAAAAAGGTGAGAATAATGAATAATAAGATATCAGTTTTGACAAAGCTTAGGGATTTAGGTTCAGTAAAAAGGTGAGAGTAATGAATAATAAGAAATCAGTTATGACGACGCTTAGGGATTAAGATTTAGTAAAAATTTGAGAATAATGAATAATAAGAAATCAGTTATGACGACGCTTAGGGATTAAGATTTAGTAAAAAGGTGAGAATAATGAATAATAAGAAATCAGTTATGACGACGCTTAGGGATTTAGATTTAGTAAAAAGGTGAGAATAATGAATAATTAGAAATCAGTTATGATGACGCTTAGGGATTAGATTTAGTAAAAAGGTGAGAATAATGAATAATATGAAATCAATTACGACGACGCTTAGGGATTTAGATTTACTAAAAAGGTGAGAATAATTAAAAATAAGAAATCAGTTATGACAACACTTAGGGATTTAGATTTAGTAAAAACTATTTACATGGACACGAAGGCGTAGAGATCAGGTATCTAAAAAATGTTGAAAAACATTTTTTTAATATTTATTTTATCTCCTTGAGTGCAAAGAAGCAATATATCTTTGCCAAGTGACTGTTACATTCATCGATAAAGCTCAAACAGCGCGCTCGCTAGAAATGTGATCACGACAGTGTTTTATGGAACTGGGAATCACATCACGTAGGCAAACTGAACAAATGTCTTACCAAGCTCCGTATATTAATGCAGTGAATGCAGAGGTGGGTCTGTTATTCTAACCATCCAACTTCATCCTCATCAATACTGTTAAACCATGCTTCTATATGGGTAGGCAGAGAGAACATATCACCACTTTATTCTATCCTGGGATACATTTATTGCTCCTGCCACGTACTCGTCATCATTAATCTTCTATTATAAAGGCTTTTCAATCTTTCCTCTTTCAGAATTTAATTAATTCTATCCTGAAACGTTTTTCTTAGTCTTTCCTAACTTCTCGCACCTCTTTCGTAACTATTCGTTTAGATCGTATTGTAAATCTTTTGAATTATTCTTTTTTATGCACTATCTTTCTACGATAGAGAGGAATTGTAATGTTTAGCTATATAGAGAATTTAATTCTCCTTTTTTTCATATTCAATTCTACACATTCAATCAATACGCATTGCTTCTTCACGTTCTCAATTCTTATCCCTTCATACGTTTTATGTTTTGAATCCCAATTCAATACATAAAAAATCAAATAAATCCCATTATCACACCATGCTCATTATGAGGAAGGTAAAAAGGAAATATTTTCATTAATGCTCTTTTGCTTTTCACAAAATATCGTACTGTATCAAAGTTTCGTTATATATAAAACACGTACAACCTATCTCTTTCAACGTGTCAGGAAAAAAATTAGAGGTTCGAAGTAAAAAAAAAATGGAATCTTTTTTTAAATTAATTGGGCTCCTACAGAGATGCAGGGAAAGACAGACGTCTTACCAACTACTCCACAGTCGACATTAATATCTTACTTTCATCAGAAGTCCAAATTTTATTAAATGCATCCTTTCGATTTTATACTATCTAATTTATCTTTGCGTCGAAATTTTACCTTATTTAAATAATATTTAACCGGTTAAGTACTAGTCATGGTTATAAATTGGCGGTTATGTTAATTAACTGAAAAGAAGTGAACTAAAAATATATATTAGATATCTTAAGTTATACTTTAGGAGCATTATTTAAAACTCAAAGTAGTAAATGAAGAAAATAGTTTTTTTTTACAACTTTCTTTAAACTAAATAAAGTTTCGTTTATTAATGGATTTAACTCTGAAACTTTTTATAATTTATTCTTTAAATTATTAATCTTCATTCAACGTTTAACCCTTTATGGGGCAAATTTTTATTTTTGAGTAATTGTATTTTTTGTTGAATAAATCATTATTTTGTGTATCAAATCAATTTTATTTCTTCGAAAATGTGTTTTAAAAAATTTTTTTTTTTGAAAATAAGGTGGTCGCATATGAGACCTGTGCCCATTTCAGGGGTCATGTCAGTGGTCGCAAAGGTGACCAATGAATGTAAATGTAAAAATATCTAAGTTAAGGTTGTATTAGGAAATAAAATTCTTATATGAGATATAATGAATGGTGATTTACTTATAATGCCTATTTATATATCGGACAATAAATTGACCGGATGTTTAGATCGTTGCTACTGAACCTGCAGCTAACTTCACGACGATCCGTCTTTAATAATACCTCAGCTCGTCCATTACATTGGCTAATTTGACATTTGTGTTACTTAAAAACGTTTAATTAAGAAAATGAATCCTTATAAGTATAACCATAAGGGTGGTCGCATATGCGACCGATTTCTGATTATGCCCGTTAAAGGGTTAAGAAAATAAAACTTTTTTTTTTTTTTTTAATAAAGTATATGAAACACTTATTGTTTCTGTTAAATTCACAATTATTTTTTATTTTGTGATTTCAAAGACATGCATCTTTCTTGTCAGGTGAGGATGAACTATATACAAAAATTAATAAACATGACACCACAAAGGGAAACAAATGACTTTATTTAAGAGTCAAGTTAAAAACTTTTAATTTATTGTATAAAAAAATAAGTTTATTTGTTTGGATCCACCGAAACTCGAAAAATTGATGCGAGTTTGATGCTCTGTCTATCGATCGCTACTTGAACGGTTTGATAGTATGAATGTTTGTATTCAAGGTTTGATAGTATGAATGTTTGTATTCAAGGTTTGATAGTATGAATGTTTGTATTCAAGGTTTGATAGTACGAATGTTTGTATTCAAGGTTTGATAGTATGAATGTTTGTATTCAAGGTTTGATAGTATGAATGTTTGTATTCAAGGTTTGATAGTATGAATGTTTGTATTAAAGGTTTGATAGTACGAATGTTTGTATTCAAGGTTTGATAGTATGAATGTTTGTATTCAAGGTTTCGGCTTCAACATGTATCGCGAGGGTCAATGTAATTAGTGGAAGAAATTAATTTATTATTAAATATTCATATGAAACAATCAACCAACATCATTCGAGTGTCAACATCTGTGGATTAGTTGTTAAGATACTTGGCTTAGAACTAGGGGTTTTGGGCTGTTTCTTGATGGAACCTTAAAACTAATATTCCCAATCTGGTTTATGAGTTTGTCAAGTAAAAATACTCTCATGAACCATGTAAATGTGCGTGTTGTTATATTTTCACGTGCAGTAGGGTTACAAACAAATCGCAAATTACATGCCTACTTCAATAGTTCTAGACCCGAAGGTTCGACTACTGGGACTGAATGAATTACCAATTTGAATATGTATATTGAAAAGTATAGATCGTTCAGCCAGAAGAGTCATTTTCCAATAGTGTGAGTAACACTATCTGTATTACTCAACTTATATAGTTGAATTGGTTTTAGAATGCCACACGATTGGTTCGCGCAGAGCGCACGTTTGTATTGTTGTTAAAATACTCGGTGATTAGAAAAACCCTACCATGTCGAAATTAGGAGTGTGATTTTTGTCTAATGTAAAATTAAAAAAAATCGAAAGCTTAGAACGTACTTTGTTATAACTTAAAGTTTCCAAGAATTTAGTATCACTCCATCCACTATTATTTTAAAACGTTATCATTTGGCATTGTAATTATGATACATTTATATGTATAATAACCTTACATTAATTTTATTTTTATGTGCAATCTTATTAAAGGTTATGAACATTTTTACTTTATAATACTTGTACTTACATTTATTTTTAATTTTGAAAAAAAAAACATTCTTGTTATTTAATATTTCCTAGAATCTGCCATGCCTAAACAATTAATTTGTGAAATAAACTTACTCTCATTTTATTTTTTAGATTATTACAATTTAAGCTATCAACATTTTTAATTTACAAAACGTGTGTGTTCATTTCAATGTTTGATATAAAATATTATTTTAATATTTTTTTGCCTTTTCCCTTCATTAAAAAAATAAAGTGACAAGTTTTTGTAAACGCACTGTTCCTCACACCATTGCAAAATGATTATATTAGCTGAATGATCTATACCATACGAAATATATTCGACTGTCAATTTTAAAAGTTTTATCATGGGATTTGAAATCAACGAATATTGTTCTCGCTATTTCAACTCGAAAGATCGTTCATATTTTCATTCGAAAAAGCAAAGTCAATAGCTGATTTTCAACATATTTAAGATTGCAAATCGTACTTGAAAATTGAAATTTGAACTCTTAACATAGCAATCGCATATCTTTATTGAAAAGGCAGCGTTTCCAACAGAGCGGCTCTTGAAGCGGATTGCTCGAGAATTTCATTGCATACTCCACCTGAATCTATTATTTGCCTCTTTGAAATCCTACCTGCAAGTAAGGCTTGCTTCTCTAAAATCCTAATTTTATTTTCATGTAAACTATGTATCTGACATAATCTATTTTCAAGTTGAGACTTAAGATAGTTTTAGCTGAAATATATATAAATATGGCACATGCACAGTATATATTCTCTTGTAAAATATGTATATTTTGAATACTCTTTCATTACCATACATATATCAAAACCGCAAAACTAGTTATTATTCCATACAACAATTTTTTTCTTTATTTATTCGTAACTTTCTTCTCAACACAGTCTTAATTTATATAGTATTTATAGTTAAGGCATTAACATTGCGGAGGCTTAAAGACATTGTAATGTGTTTTTATCAAACACTGTTTATTTCATTTTATGTAACGGTATAATAACCTTACCAGCTTCAAGGTTTTCATATTATCATCACGGGAGCACAAACAAGACTTGTTGAAACCTTGATGACTTGATGCAGGGCTATACCGTTACATAAAGAGAAATAATCAGTGTTTGATGACATAAATTATAAAGTTTTTATTCCCTTCTCTCAATTTTACAACACATCAAAATGTACAAATATTCCTGAAAAATGTTAAAAAAATAGAACGTATTAAAGTGCAAGGGATATATGAGATTTAATGCAAATAAGGTGAAAAAATCTATATAAGGCGAACGAACCGTAGACGACCTCCGTGGCCTAGTTGGTAAGACGCCTGTCTCCCTACCCGGAGATTGCGGGCTCAAATCACGCTGGGACTCAAATTTAAAAAAAGGATTTTAGGCTGGGTTTTACTTAAGGCCCCTTCGACATATTTCTGGTTAGATGGAAAAGATTGCCATATGGCAATAAGCTTGGCAGGTTGTAATGTATACAACAAAAGTGTTATATAATACAATGCAACAAAGAGATAAGTCTCAACCTGTGTTAAGGAATATCCTCTTAATGTTTATTAAAGACAAATTACATCAACCTTACCTCACCTTATACGTGATGAACGAAGGTCTTAAAATAGCTTTTGATCGAGCAAGTGCAACTTTAAAGAAAAGTTTGCACATACTCGTATATGAAGAGGGCGTTGAGATTGAAAATTTAATATTACATTGTCTGAACTTTAATGGTGAGACTAGCAAAATGTTGAGCACTTGGAAGTTGGCCTTTAGATACTGCAAAGTCTTCTCTCGGAAAAAAAAAATCCTCACAAGGAGAAGAACCAATAGACACGGTAGAATAAAGATCTACCATACACACTATGGTAGAATACGTGTGTCACGATTATAATAACCTGGCGCTCTGTCATTTATGTACCCCCACAGGGATAGTGGTGAATATGGTAAATACGCGTGTCACGATATAATAGTCTGGAGCTCTGTCATTTATGTACCCCCACAGGGATAGTAGTGAATATGGTAAATACGTGTGTCACGATATAATAGTCTGGCGCTCTGTCATTTATGTACCCCCACAGGGATAGTAGTGAATATGGTAAATACGTGTGTCACGATATAATAGTCTGGCGCTCTGTCATTTATGTACCCCCACAGGGATAGTAGTGAATATGGTAAATACGTGTGTCACGATATAATGGTCTGGCGCTCTGTCATTTATATACCCCCACAGGGATAGTGGTGAATATGGTAAATACGTGTGTCACGATATGTAATCAGCCGCTCTGTCATTTATGTACCCCCAGAGGGATAGTAGTGAATATGGTAAATACGTGTGTCACGATATAATAGTCTGGCGCTCTGTCATTTACGTACCCCCACAGGGATAGTAGGGAATATGGTAAATAGGTGTGTCACGATATAAAAGTCTGGCGCTCTGTCATGTATGTACCCCCACAGGGATAGTGGTGAATATGGTAAATACGCGTGTCACGATATAATAGTCTGGCGCTCTGTCATTTATGTACCCCCGCAGGGATAGTAGTGAATATGGTAAATACGTGTGTCACGATATAATAGTCTGGCGCTCTGTCATTTATGTACCCCCACAGGGATAGTAGTGAATATGGTAAATACGTGTGTCACGATATAATAGTCTGGCGCTCTTTCATTTATGTACCCCCACAGGGATAGTAGTGAATATGGTAAATACGTGTGTCACGATATAATAGTCTGGCGCTCTGTCATTTATGTACCCCCACAGGGATAGTAGTGAATATGGTAAATACGTGTGTCACGATATAATAGTCTGGCGCTCTGTCATTTATGTACCCCCACAGGGATAGTAGTGAATATGGTAAATACGTGTGTCACGATATAATGGTCTGGCGCTCTGTCATTTATATACCCCCACAGGGATAGTGGTGAATATGGTAAATACGTGTGTCACGATATGTAATCAGCCGCTCTGTCATTTATGTACCCCCAGAGGGATAGTAGTGAATATGGTAAATACGTGTGTCACGATATAATAGTCTGGCGCTCTGTCATTTACGTACCCCCACAGGGATAGTAGGGAATATGGTAAATAGGTGTGTCACGATATAATAGTCTGGCGCTCTGTCATGTATGTACCCCCACAGGGATAGTGGTGAATATGGTAAATACGCGTGTCACGATATAATAGTCTGGCGCTCTGTCATTTATGTACCCCCACAGGGATAGTAGTGAATATGGTAAATACGTGTGTCACGATATAATAGTCTGGCGCTCTGTCATTTATGTACCCCCACAGGGATAGTAGTGAATATGGTAAATACGTGTGTCACGATATAATAGTCTGGCGCTCTTTCATTTATGTACCCCCACAGGGATAGTAGTGAATATGGTAAATACGTGTGTCACGATATAATAGTCTGGCGCTCTGTCATTTACGTACCCCCACAGGGATAGTAGGGAATATGGTAAATAGGTGTGTCACGATATAATAGTCTGGCGCTCTGTCATGTATGTACCCCCACAGGGATAGGCGTGAATATGCTAAATACGTGTGTCACGATATAACAGTCTGGCGCTCTGTCATTTATGTACCCCTACAGGAATAATTGTGAATATGCAAAATACGTGTGTCACGATATAATACTCTGGCGCTCTGTCCTCTATATTCCCCCACAGGTACATAAAAGGCTTAATGTATGTATTTGTGTTATAAATATAAATAATTTGTATTCAATTAAATATCCATGGCTGAAAACCCTGAAAATGAGTTTTTTACCCCATTTGGTAGAAATGTTGAACTCTTACCATTAAATTACCATTAAACCTTACAAAAAATATAAAAAACAGTGCATTTATTCTGATGATTTCTTTCTTTATGACCCCAGTCGAGGTTATTTCCCCCAAGTGATACAAAAACTATGATTTTATTTCCCAATGTTCATCATTATTTTTTACGGCGTTTCTAAAACGTTAATAATAATAAAAATAAGCAGCAGTTCGAGTCTGTTTTGTTACCTAATAAAAAGCGCTTTAAAAAAAAGCAAATTTACCTTTTCCGCTACTAAAATGTTTTCACTCGGCCATTTGAACTGAGCACAAAAAGCGCTACATAGGATGCCAAAATTTCCTCATTAGATTTTCTATTATCATAAAAAAAAATACTTCGCTATTAAATTACCAATGTCACCCTAAGGACACCTTCAATTTACATTGACTTCTTTGTCTAATTGGTAAGACGCGTGACTTCCAACCGGAGTTTTCGGTTTCGTTTAAGATTTCTTAACTTTGACTCAGTACCGAAGTTGTTCGAATTTTATTTTCTAAGGGCGTTTCTGTCCGTTTCACTTCTCAAATATGAAAGGAAGAATAAACCAACCGTCTTTTCATTTCGTGCATATAGCAAAATTGATTACAAACAAACCCGGTCGATTGATATTATTATTGATAGATATTAGTTTGTTTGGTTTTAAAATAGTTTTTTTTTGTAACATCTGTCATGAATATTTTTTAAAAATTTATCCAAGATAAGCCGATTGGTTGCAAGAAGTCGCTGTTTAGCAATAAGTCCGCCAGATATACTAAGTTTAATCACGTGCATAGAACAATGATACAATTAAAAAAACAAGGTAAAAACTACAACATTTTCGAAACGTCGGCATCAATAAGCCAAACCATTTGGTAGTTTATTTATTTATTTAACACTTTTATTGTAAATACAATCTGGCGGGTGTATTGCCAGGCGTCAATCTCTTCCAATCAACCAGACAAAAGTAAAATAAGCAAGTTACGTGGTCGCATAAATCATTCAAATGAATATCCATCTCCACGGAATCCATAAACACGTACGTGAGCATATACCCACGAACCCTACAAAGACGGACAATCACCCGAACATTTTTTTTCATATAAAGTGAGATATCATCAATCAAAAGGAAAGGAAGGGATGGTGGAGAGGAAAGGAAAAGAAAAATCAGGAATGAAACACGTTATTTTACTGACTAGAAATTAAGAGGTTTTTCAGTCACTTCTTAAAGCATGCCAAGGACGGAGCGAGTCTTATATTGGTTTGTAACTGATTGCAGAGTCTCACTGTATAGATAGTAAAGGATGACGTAAAAAAAGAGGAGCGGTGAACTGCAAAGGCCAATAGACATGGTTTAATACTCCGTAAGACCTTATACCACTTATTACATTTAAAATTTAGTACTAAAGGTAACTCAAGACAGTAAAAGTCAAAAAAACAATTTTGACACTCCACGTTACACAGAACCGCCATGTGTACAAATTTCAGCCAAGCAAGTCTCTCAAAGATCCTTATACACTTGTTCTGGTATTCTCATTAAAAATAATTGCTTCAGGAATAAGGATCGACCATGTTCCTTTCTTCTCCTCTCTGTTGCCTGCACTTCATAGCTTCCGTTGCCTCATTAACTACAAATTGTCCATCTTGCATATACCAGATTTCGTGGAGAAAAGTTGTAAACAGAGGAAGCAAGACTACGAATTTACCCTCGAAGGAAACATGAAGGAAGGAAAACAAAACTTTACAGTTTATTTTGCTGAAAGTTTCTCTAGCCAAGTATTTATACACATTCACACCCGTACAAACCATTTTAAGTATTTTTTTACAGTGTTTATGGATATCTATTGTATTATTTTTATATTATTTTTTATTGTATACTTAATTCTGATCGCGGCGGTCCTCTACCATATCACATACTCGTGTACCACCTGTCTCCACCCCTTTGGATCTTGAATCATTATAAATACAGCGCGTAAAGAGGATATTAACTACTCTTTTATTTGACCCGTCTATCTCATAGCACACCTTCCTCTCGATCCCTTTCTCTCCACTATTTCCGGGATCACGTAAGAATTATTTTATTCCATGTTATTGAATTTTTTTCAACAATCTTCAATTCTAGGATGATAGAGGCATTTGTGTATTTAGTATATCCACCTCCAGCACTACATCTCTAAAACATTTATGATGTTTGCTTCCTTCTTTCTCACTGTCCATGTTTCAGCTCCATACAGTACTATGAATAATATAAGAGATTTATCTAGACGGCTTTCGGTTCTCCTGAGTAAATACCGATTAGATCATATATTTGTAAGACTTGTAATAGCTGATTTTTCCATTCCAATTCGTCTCAGGATCTCTGCTTTACATATTTAAATACTAAAAGTTTTAAATCAGTCATTAAATTAATAATCGGACCGAAACTCCGAACAAGCTATCCATCACTTGAATATAAAAAATATATTTTAAAACTGAAATACAATTTAATATATTACAAGCAGCGGATCTTGAATTAAATCCAAACCCTTAGGGTAAAATACGAAGGTCTTATCAATTAGACTATAAAGGTTAATTTTCTCATCAAACAAAATGATTTAAGTTATTTTAGCATTGAAGTTAACAAAGGAAACTAAAGTCGTGCAAGATAATATTAACCTAATTCAGCATATTCAAACTGTATACCCAGATTGACAATTTAAATGAAGCGCTGAAAGATAATAACAATGAACATTCTAAAAGGCATAAAACTAGATAATAATACCACAACAATAATGGAGTTGTATTGTCTGTCAGTCTGTGTTGGTCGTACAGTATTCTCACGATAGCCATTTCTTTGACTACATTAATCAGGTATGGATAAAGTGATAATTATGTGAACCTTACAATTAAGAGGTCTTTGGAGAAAATAATTATGGCTCTATAGTTCCAAAAATAACCCTTTTTGCAACATAGCAAGCATTAAAACCAAACATTCAGGAAAAAACTGTACAATTTTTGTTAACGATTTATAAACCAATATTTAGTTTCAAACTGTAAAATTCTTTGATCTATTGAAAAGAAAAAAATCTAAGAAAAATATTTATTAAATTTGAATTACAAAAATAAATTAAGCAAGTTACATGGTCGCAAAAACATTAAAATGACCATTCATCCCTACGAAATCCATGAACACATACGTGAGCATGTGCCCTCAAACCCCACAAAGACGGACAATCACCCGAACATTCCTTTTCATATAAAGTGAGATATCATCAATCAAAGGAAAAGGAAAGAAGGGTAGAGATGAAAAGAAAAAAAAAACAGGAAGAAGACACGTAATATTACTGACTAGAAATTAAGAGTTTTTTCAGTCGCTTCTTAAAGCATGCCAAGGACTGATAAACAATTTAACGATACTTTGGAAAATAATACATAACTACGAAATAAATATATGGAGCAGTCATTCATCAGAGTAGAACTCTAGAGAATAGGACACAACTAATCCCTATTTCTTTGAGATTTGTCTTTTATCAATCTTTGTTCGATTTCTGTTTTCCTGTGCCACATTAAAAACGGACATGGGTGTACACATGTGTAGATACCAATACTAATTATGATACAAAAGTTGGTTTCACACCATTATCCCATTTCCCAGTCAAGGTAGGTAGAAATACAAAGCGCCATACTTTCCTACTTGACACATATCCCTATACTCTTCCACATCCATAGGACTCCTAATGCAACCTATACGATAACTCTGACTTTCTAATTTTCCTTCTTTAAGGATACCATTCACTTGATCCTACCATATTTTTCTTGGTATTTCCTTCATACGCCTTCCACTCACATCGTCATGTATATCTGTTTTGTAAGTCTTTCTTTTTTTATTCGTTCTTACAAGCCCAACCATCTCAACGAACTCTTATTTAACACATCAGCCGTAAGTTCACATTCATCCCTTATTACTCAAAAGCTGGTTGATTGGAAAAAATTATTTGAATCAGTAAATTTTCCATATTTATTTGGATAAAAGTGTTAAAAAATAAATACATAATTTATGGTTTGGACACGGAAGTTTATGATTGAAAAATGCATGACATTAAAAATACAGATTTTCGTTCTTAGGTTATGCAAACAAACGCAAGAGTGATTTGATTCCAAACAGAATGAATTGTGAATTTCACAAACCTGTATGGTGTACTTGTTTTAGGAACTCGAGCATTTTTTAAATATTTCGATTGTGATACACAATTCCCTATAAAATTACTATTGTGGCATTTAAATGTGCGCTTCGATGAATTTGCAAACAAAACTACTTGCAATGCACAATGTGCCGTTTTTTTTTTGTATTTTTTGACCATCGAAATTCTATTGGATTTAATTGATCTGGAAACATTGTGCGGCAATTTGAAATTGCATTCATTTGGAAAATTAATATTTTTTGAACGAAAGTTGCAGTTAGTGATGTAATTTGAACATGCTCGACGAGATATTTTTTGTGCACGGCAGTAAATCGTTTGAAAATCGTTATTGGTGATAAATGAATTATTCGTATTTTGTTTGACTTATCGAGACAGTAAACTTTATTATAAATCATTTATATCAGTAGGCTTAATATGTGTCTAAAATTTAATTCATTAAATAGGGAAAAAGAGGAGAGTCCAAATAAAGTTTAGTATTATAAGACAATTTTTTTTAATCTCCGTCGTCGACGTGTTTCTAACAGCATCTCAAAAGCCATAAAATTTCTCTTCGGTGACTTAGCATGTTTTTCTGGTACAATT
Source organism: Odontocerum albicorne (assembly GCA_949825065.1). Classification (NCBI taxonomy): domain Eukaryota; kingdom Metazoa; phylum Arthropoda; class Insecta; order Trichoptera; family Odontoceridae; genus Odontocerum; species Odontocerum albicorne. Next base: position 8,969,923 of record OX463860.1, on the reverse strand, counting down.
TTCCCTTATTTTTTATAATAATAATAAAATTACAATTTATATAGCCCTCTGTAAAGAGTAAACTTACCTCAAGGACGCTCTTATTCGGGATTCAAACCCATTTTTATTGACAAATTAATAATACGACAAAATAAATATAAGTATGTGCATCTGCATATGTTTAGAAAAACCGCAGATAACTTATCAAGGAACACAAACTACAAAGAAAGCTTTGTAGATCTTCCGATATGTGAAAGAAACTGAAAAATAAATGATTTAGATGGAGTGTAGTGTATGTCTGTATTATTAACATATAATCATAAATTTTGATAAGCTCACCCTAAAAGATTATTTTTGAGAGCTTCCTAAAGCTACATACCTTACTAGCATTCAAAGGCAGACGATTCCGACGACGACACCACAGAACCGGCTACGGCCGAAGTCTTGTCATAACACCCCGCCGTATTGGATCAATTTATCATATAAAGATGAAATCTAGCTCAATTGTTTTTTTTTATTTCTACTATATTTTAAGCGCAGATGACATGGTTAGATTTGCTATACTTAGATCTTCAAATGAACCCTTTTTCCTTTTGATTTGAGAATTTTAATTTTTAGAATTTAAATTCTCATAATAATGTAAATAATTCACACATCAATGGAAAGAAAGCTTTAACACGATATTCTAGTTTCTTGGAGGAGATAGCTTTTTTTAAAATTCAACATTATGCAATAACGATTTAAAATAATTAATAAATGTTCATAGTGTTTTCTTTGGTGCGGAAGCGCACCATCTCAAGGGCCCTCATGATGGTTTTTCATGTAACATGTATGCCTTTTAACTTCCCTCTGACAGTTTCCAGACTACCCTTAATGCGTAGCTTTACAAGTGAGCTCATAAAGTTTTATACACATATCACTGTGAAAGAATGCCGGTGGAGTAACATTAGGAAATACGTCACGGAAAAAATTAAAGATAATTTTACTAATAGCTGTATCTCGACCACTTAAATAGCACTTCCTACCTCAATTGACTAACTTACAGAAGATGTTTAGAGAACAAGTGACTTTTTAAATCTACCAAAAACTTTGGTAATTCAAAAGGTTTAGAGATTTGTCTCAGGGAGGATGGAAGACTGCTCGATAGAAGTGTTCTGGAACATTGTACAGAAATATTTAGGTTTGCCAAATCTACTGATAATTGTTTAGGAGCTATGTCCTTAAGGGAGAGATGATGATGATTTGTTGATAAATAAAACTCGTTTTAGATCGCAATGCGGAAAGAGACATTTTATTGGTAGACGTAGATATTTATACTATTCTTGAATGTGTGCGGGAATGCGAGCAAGATATCCCACCGTCTCGTTTCTGCATTCACAATACGCTGCGTGCGTCGTGTAGGTGACAATTTATTTTGGGATTTGGCGCCACAGATGTGCTGCCTTCTCGCTCTAGCATGGAATGCGCTCCACGTATGACAATGAGTTGAATGACCGGCGTGTGGACCTTGTACTTGTTTGTTTTGAATTGTCAAGGTATGCAAAGGTCGCATCGCTGGTCATTGACCGAGCAAATGGACGCCACAATTGTAAGAGTCAAAGTATTTGCAGCACTCGACTTTAACTTGAGACGAGATTCGAGGGTCTCCTGTTATCTTGATGAAATCCTGGAAATATGTTTGGACGTTTAAGAAGATCGTCTTAAACGTCGAAACTCCTACCTTATGTTAAATACTCTCTTTCTTCAGCCATCTAAGAATTTTAAGTACTGACGTGATATTCAGTCAAACAACTCGAATTAAGATGTGCAGCTCATTTTAAAATGGATTGTTATTTATTAAGCTAATTCATTGGTAGATCCGAATACAAACTGTTTTCACAATCAACACGGGAAACAATCATCGCGTTTATTAATATGCGAAACGGCTCATCAGAAATATACCATAAAATACTCGTACTTTTGAATTGCCTAAGTTGAAAGAAGTTCATCCATATTCTTATTGAGCTCTCCGTGGATAAGATTTTATCGATGTGAAAACAAAGAAATTCAATTGACCTTTTTAAGACAACCGATCTGTTCACAATCATATGTTAATTAGTATATTACTTATCAGATTTTTCTACGACGCTGAGAAACAACCCGTATGAGCTCAGTCTTCGAATCATGTGAAAACTTTGAAATTTAATTGTCTTTTTGTGATAACCGATTTGTTCACAATCGTAACTGGTTCATTGCTAATCAGATTTTACTACGATGATGAGAAACAACCCATAGGAGTTCAGTCTTTGAATCATTCAATATTAATTTATTTAATGACATTCAGTTTATAATGTTAATTTACCAACATTAAAAGATACTTCCTCTTTCAAAATATGGGTGGGATTTGTTTTATATTTAGAAATTGCTACAAACTTTGTGCTCTCCTTTATTAATATAAATAACCTAGTATAAACGAAACATTAAGCACAATACTTTGCCCCTGGAGTTGAGTAGCCCTGCATCAACATATGAAGAGCTTCGATTTTGCAAAGCAACTTGCATCTCGTTCTACAAGTGAGCCCAAGTGTTTTCTATATCTCAACATATATCCATAAAATTCCCAAAAAATCCATTTTTTGTTATATGTTAGCGCTGTTCCACTGAAAACAAATCTAAGTTCTTTATCACTATAAAATAAGTTTTCGACAATTACGTAAGTCTACTTGGTGAAGTTGGGTAATATTTTGTGGTATACATAGCTTACATATATTAAACTTAAATATATCTGTTAATATTAATAATTTTTAACAATGACTGTAATACTCGTATATTATTACTACTGCTTTTGTATATCCATGTTAGTGTAAGATAAAGTACTGTATATTTTGTCAATAATTTTAAGTACTTAAATAACCTGTCATATATTCATTTGCATATAAAAGACACTGTTGTGTCGTTAATAAAATAAAATAAATAAATATTATAAATAAAATAAAATTTAACAATACATATTTATCAAGTATTTAAACAAATATCTGGTTGATCCAGATTTAATACCTCAAAAAACGTTCATATAAAAACGGTTTCAGAACTTTAAATATGGATAGATGTTCAATACCTCACCAACTGTCACACACAAGAAACGTTTTGGAACTTGAAATGTATTTGTCAGTGCATTACAAAAACCATTTCTCTACAGGCACCGACATGACACATCTTGTTGATAGTTTTCCAAGCCGTGCTTTGAATTAAATAACAATTTGCGAGACGAAGAAAAACACACATTGAAGTTTAAATACAACATGTCCTCCCAAATGAGTTTCTTGGCTGGAGCGAATTTTCAATTAACGTCTTCCCGGGGTAAAAATTTCAATCTCACATCTTGTACCGAGTGGGAACCTCTTGATAAATGATAATATTACGCTTCTTGTTTGAGAAAGCAGAGTAAATCTTGCTTCAGAACTTCCTCCGTTTGTACGATTTCGGAGAAAAAGTATTTTAATTTATTCTTGATAAATTGTTAAATTCAAAATATTTTGAATAGAACTCCTTGCAAACTTGATTCATTATAATAAATACGAGTAAATCGATATAAGCTTCTAATTGAGTCCCAAGTAATCATTAATATAATTCCAAGTGAAATTACAGTTTGATAAGTAAATTATATGATAAACTAATAATAAAGTTCCACGTGATAATTAGAAACAAAAACTATCGTCAAAACTGAAATAAAACTCAAACAAATGAAATATAATAAAATAAGCTCAAGTCATAATGAACAGCATGTATCAAATTGTGAGAAAGCTGGGGAGGATGGATAGGAAAAAAGATAAAGATAGGTTGATAATTTTCTTTATATGCTTCAAATCAGCCGAGGGATCGCACTTTGGAGCTACGAGCTGAGAGACAATGACAAAAAAGGGTTATAAAAAAGTTATTGAAAATAATTGTACACTTAGATCACTAATAACAAGCAAATAAAAAAATTTAACAACTCGTCATCAAACTGTTTACATTCGCATCAGTCATTTCGGTACGAATGTATGAAGGAACTTCCATTACCCGTGACGAGAAGGTACAATATAGGTAAAAAATTTAAGATCAGAATACTTGACGTTGTTGCCACTTGAGATGACTATGTAAGTCAATTTATGATATGCATGTCGTGTTGCATAAAGTGCTTGTAGCTTCAATACTTGCAGCTTGTTTGCGTCTTCGCTCATTAGCAATAGTTCATTCACTCAAATACACCTGCAAAAGCTTTATACTCCTGTCACAAAAAAAACTTTTTACATTTATTAACATTAGAAAGCGTGATGTAACAAAAATCTCTTTTTCCTTTAAGAACGTGTTGAAAAATATGGGCGCCAGAAACTGCATAAATAAAATTAAAATATTTGGTACAATATTGTAAATCACTGTTAAATTTTGCGTCATTATTTTTAATTAACAAGATGATATTAAAATACAAAATTCTCAAGCTTTTAAACGTTATTTTAAATTTATCACATATTCACGTTACGGTCGTGAGTGTGAGTAACTTAAAAGTTGCATTGTATGCACTCACTTTTTTGGAACGTATATTACAAAACAGACGTTTCGTAATATTATATATTCCTTCCCGTTTTAAGATAATCTAGAAAATGTGGTATTGCTTTGTATATGCTTAAATTGTTTATGTTTTTTAAGACACGCATTTAGTATAAAATACAACTTTTATGGACATGATATTTTCACACACGGCCAAAAAAATATGTTATAGGTTGAGTATTTTGTGCAAAATAGCATCAACTTCATAATGTTTTTGTAACACCGCATTGAAGATTAAGGCTCTAACATCTTTGAAATTTTTACCATTATCTAAGTCGGAGGTGGCCAACTTTTTCTGTCGTGGCCAACACGTGTATTTTTTTAATAAATGTATATCAACATTTTAATGCCTGAATACGAGGTAAGGTGGGCCAAACGGTGCTCCAAAGTCCAACGTTTTACTTCCAACGCTACCACATACTTTTGAATACTATAAATTATCATTATGGTTTCTTATATTAATAGTATAAATGTGAAATAAAATAATTATTATTAAGAATGTAAAAAATTCTTTGGTCTATTAAAAAATATCGTAATTGAAATTGATGTGAGAATTGACACTCTTTCTCATCAACCCTTCCTGTCCTGTGATGTATAACTAGTACACATTGCTTCTTAAAACTTTAATATCTCTATAAATATAACAAATACTGGGTTCAGATTTAAGGTATTCCTCCGTAATACATTTACGCATTGAATGAAAAAATTATATTAATAATAATTAGCACTTATCGACCACATCAGAGAGATTTTATGAAAATCGGGAATGAATTCATCAATACAATCAAACGTGTGCCAGTGTGTGACGTAGTTATATTCATTCCATGTGCCAGTGTGTGACGTAGTCATAAAAAACCGCTATGGGTGAGGAAGTGACGCTATTCACGTCTCAGTCTTACTCTATTCCAGTATATGGGAACGCAAGAAATATAATTTAAGTTCGCTCGCTTCTCTCGCTTCAGTAGCTCGCGGGCTTTCATTTTAAGTGGTCGGTTCTCCCGTTTTGTGAACGTCGGCCGATGTTTTTTTTTCATGTTTTCAGCAATTTAATTTCAATTTGTATCACTTTTGACTTCAAATTTAATTAATTTAAGCGATTGGCTATGAATATTCTTATTTTTTCGATTTTAAATCGCTCATTTTTACATGTGTATTTAATACACAACATCGGAACCCGCGGATTTTTAAGCACAGGAAGGCAAATCCATTTTTCGCTATACATTTATCGCTTGATGACTATCCATTTTTCGCTTAATGGATGAGGATTTATAGTCATGTTTTGTATTGTTTTCGTTACCTATACTTACTATCACCCCAAGAACGCTGTAAATTATACCATCGGCTTGTTAATAGGGTGTAATTTGTTAACGTAAAGTAGATTTTATCAGACTGAAATCGTAAAGTAAAAAAATATTACACCTCAGGAAATCAAACTAGACTATGAGGGCTGACAATTTTTTACATGGATAATTGTGATTTCTTAAGTCAAACACTGTGTATTCCACTTAATATATCGGTATAGCTCTACCGGTTTCAAGGCTTTCCACTCAGTGTTAAAGAAGCCTTAACGAGATTCTAGCTTGTGGTTCCCTGATGATGAGGTTAAAGGCTTGAAACCGGTAGGATTATTCCGTTATATAAAGTGAAATAAATTGTGTTTGACTTAAAAAAATACAATGTGTTTAAGCATCCACAGTGTTAACGCCTCAACTATAAATAATATATTTCTTAGATTGATTTTTTATTGAATGTTTATAAAATTTACATTATATGAGGGTCATATTACATGCATAAATATCTAAATAATAGTATTATTTGAAAAAAAAATCTTTTTCATTTTTACAATGTATAATTTTAAATTATTGTTATTTTGGGTCACATCTTTTTTTTTTTTTAACGGAAAGACTTTTTTTTACTAAACAAAGTAAATTATTGTACAAACATTTGTCAAGACTATACCTATATACAAATTTATTACTTAACTAATCTTAATTATATGTTATAATTTATGAACTTACTTAATATTATTTTCCTACATATCATTTTAATTTATTTTTTCAATCTTAAAATATGATTTCTTAGAAATAATTGAAGAAGGCTAAGGAAGAGTGGATGAAGTCACAGTGTGAGGAACTGGAAATATATAACCGTAGCCACAACGCATTTAAGCTACACAAGAAACTCAAAGAAATGACAGGTACTGCGAGAAAGAGCACTCCATCATGTTTGGTCGACGACTCCAACAAACTTATATTGGATGATAAAGAAATTTTGCAAACATGGGAAAAATACATCTGTGATGCATTTAAAGATAATAGACCTGATACCGATATTTCCGCAGATTTATATGGACCACCAATAATAAAATCTGAAGTTCTTCATGCGATACAGACTTCGGACAACCGTAAAGCATGCGGCCCGGACAGCATCCCAGTCGAGGTGTTGAAGCTTATTGATGATGACAACATTAACTATCTATTGAAATTTTTTAACGCAATATATGACACGGGGAATTTACCCCAAGACTGGTTGAAATCCACCTTTGTGACGTTACCTAAAAAGCAACACCCTAAAAAATGCGGAGATTACAGATTGATTAGTCTTATGAGCCATGTCTTGAAACTGTTTCTTAAGATAATTCATGCCAGAATACGTAGTAAATGTGAGCAGGACTTGGACCATACTCAATTTGGCTTCAGGAATGCGTTTGGAACACGTGAAGCACTATTGGCTGTAAACGTATTAATACAAAAGTGTCGAGATCAAAGAAAGGAAGTAGTTGCATGCTTTATTGACTACGAGAAGGCATTTGACAGGGTAAGACATACTGACTTAATGAGAATGCTTGCCGATTGCAACATTGATACTAAAGATCTGAATTTTATTAAGAACCTCTACTGGTTCCAGATAGCCGAAATAAGACAGGGATGCGAGAATTCGAATGCAATTGCTATCCAACGAGGCGTAAGACAGGGTTGTATCCTGTCTCCATTGTTATTCAATTTATATTCTGACCATGTCTTTAAAAGATCCCTCAGCAGCACCGATAAAGGTTTGAAGATTAATGGCGTTATGATAAACAATATCAGATATGCGGATGACACCGTTTTACTAGCCGAAAGCGTCAATGATCTCCAGGACCTTCTTAATCTTGTTGACGAGTCCGGTGAAAGAGTGGGTCTTACAATAAATGTCAGTAAAACCAAGTGGATGACATTCGGGCGGTTGGATTACAGTGGGTCAGTGTTGCGTATGAACGGCCGTAGCGTCGAAAGGGTGGAGAAATTCAGATACCTCGGCAACATACTCACGCAGTCTCTCGACCCGGATGTGGAAATCAGGTGCAGAATTGAGGCAGCAAGAACTGCATTTAATAAAATGAAGTCGCTCTTCTGTGATGACAACTTAAATTTGAAACTCCGTCAGAGGATGATTAGATGCTATGTGTGGTCTGTTTTATTGTACGGTTGTGAAACATGGACCTTGAAAGTCCAGGCAATGAACAGACTGGAAGCATTTGAAATGTGGTTGCATCGTCGAATGCTCAAAATTCCCTGGACAGACATGGTGACAAATACCGAAGTCCTGAGGCGAGCTAGAGCTGACAGGGAGTTGATGTCCACTATAAAAGTTAGAAAGATTTCATATCTGGGTCACGTGCTGCGTGGAGAGAAGTACCACTTGCTCCAGCTTATATTGAAGGGGAAAGTCGAGGGACACCGGGGGCCCGGAAGAAGACAGATGTCTTGGCTGCGGAATGTGAGGGAGTGGACCGGCATCCGGAGTGCAGAGGAACTGTTCCGGGCGGCTCAGGACCGAGACGGATTCGCCGAAGTGATCGCCAACGTTGGGGGGACCCGACAGGGCACTTAGAAGAAGAAGAGAAATAATTAATACCTATACACTACCTATAACTAGATAACAATTCTTACACTAATTATTTAGCAAAAACAAGTCCTTTCGTTCAGGCTACTTGTATTCCATATCATTCACTGTCACATCTAAAGTGTGCCCCTATTATTAAACAACTTTTTGTTATTTATTTTATGATTGATAAAAAAACAGCTCGCGTGCCGCATAAAACACCGAGGCGGGCCGCCGATTGGCCATACCTGAGCTAACTTTAAAAAATGGGGTAAAGTGTTTAATTTCAATTTTATTATAAATTATAGTTTAAAAATATTTATAACTCGAGAGTTTCTGAGAAATAAGGAAATTATGAAATTTTAATAACAGAATATAATTTTTTTTGTAGTTGTTTTGTTTTTCCCGGAGGTATTTACACAAATGTAATTGAAACATTTCTAAAAATAGCAAAGTAAAAATGTTATTTTACCAAATCCTCAAGGGGAAATCTTTTTTCAGTATAAAATAATTATTTTTCTCAGTAATGTTTTTGCTTAGGCACTTTTTGTTTTGTTCGCCAGTTACGTTTATTGGTCGGAGGTAATTTTAGAAAATAATCTTAAACAATCTTTGTGCTTTTAATGTAAGATAAAACATTGCTTTTTGACTTTCTAAATTATCTGTTGTTAGTAATTTTCTTCGAATCTTTGCCAACTGTTTTCTTGTTTTTCATCACAACATATTGTCCTTTTATTTATTAATATTTCTTTTGAGTATATTTACTTCTAAAAATATGTTGTAATTAGAGTCACTTCTGACTAGAAATTTTCCAGTCAGATTTTTCATTGAGATTTTTTTTCATTTAAATGTCCATCTTTTGAGAGTACAATTATATATAATGCCTATAACTTCAAATCACACTTATAGTAAAAATTAAAAAAATAAATATTAAAACATCGCCGTTTAAAAAGCAAACTCTCTTCAAAGGAGCTCTATTTCGGGATTCTTATTTATTTATTTATTTTTATAACACTTTTATTGAAAATACAATCAGGTGGGCTTATTGCCAGGCGGCAATATCTTCCAACCAACTAGACAAAAAAAATGAACCAAGTTACGTGGTCACATAAATCATTCAAATGACTATCCATCCCCACGAAATCCATAAACATATACGTGAGCACATGCCCACGAACCCCGCAAAGACGGACAGTCACCCGAACATTCTTACTAACATTGGCGGATTAAAAATAACATAAAATAAATATATTTATAAGTTGAGTGTTAGAATAGAAAGGTAGGGGCTGAAACCATTAGATTAGACACTTCCCCAAGGTTGTATTGTATATATCTAGCAAACATACATATTTGTTAAGAAATCCCCAGAAAGTTTCCGAAAGGAAGACGAACTACAAAGAACCATTCGTGGATCTTCCGATACGTGATACTAACACGTTCGATTTAAGGTGTGGTGTATTGTATTGTGTTGTGTTCATATATACTAATAAATGTTGATAAAACCTCCCAAAATTGATTGCCTTTAAGTGCTTCCTAAAGCTGCACACGCCACCCATATCTCTAAGATAGAGAGGTAGACCATTGACACAGATTCAGTTACGGCAAAAGTTCTACCATCATAATATAATACTCCACCCTATCGGATCGATTTGAAACAACATCTTTATTTAGATTAAATAGATTCCCTATTAGAATGAATTCTAAGCGTACTCACAAAAAGCTCGGTAAAGGAGCTCGTAACTCAAGTGCCTATAGTAGAATCAGAGTTACGAAATTAATTACTATGGAAAAGTTTGTCAGAGATGTCATAGAAGCTCTACGAAGAGATTTTTAATGTGGAATAAACGAAAAATGTATGTTGTTGTACGGTACCATACAAAGACTGTAGAAATACGTAGGTGGGTGGCTGCTGCTCAATGCTCGGAGGTTTGTGCTCACTTAATGCTTTCCGGTGAAAAGTAGCAGGGTGAAGAGATTCCTCTTTAGCAGGTGCTAGATGGTCGCAAGTAAAAGGCAGTAGAGAGAGTGAACTGAGAATGTATTTTTTTACTTTTGGTCTCTTATATGCGGCCAATCATTCATCGTATGCGTCTATTTTCGCCCGTGCATGCCGCCATAACTTGCGAAATATCACAATTCTCACAAGTATTCGCATGCATGGGCCGGCTGACTTTTGATACGGCCGCGCATAACTAACATTTCAGTTACGGTCGTGAAACAGCACGTACCTCAACAAACATAAAATATACATACAAAACATAAAAAAATACCCTAGAATTAAAACATCAAATACCAAATAACATCAAAATATCATATAAAAAAGTACCAAATAACAAACAGGAAAACAAATACATCATATGTTTGGGCTGACGCATACGTCCGATACAATTGTTTTAGAAAAATTTGGCACTCTGTCCTGTATGCATGGCTAGAAAACGGTGTTACGGTACTTTTGCTTACTAACTCATAAAATACGTAACTGAATTACACGTTGTAGTATTTTATGGTTCTTTTTAGTATTTATTTATTTTTCTAATTTAATGATCCAAAATCACTAAAAGGTAGTTTATATTTCAATAGAATATCTCTTAAATAGCGCACACGAACAGTTAACCTTCCAAGACTTGAAGCCATCATCAACCCTTTGGCACGGGACAAGCTACTCAACAATATGAAAGCCTGGTCTGTTCGCCGGATCCATCTGATCTAGACGGTTAACACTTTGGACCAATCTTATTGTAATAGATGTCCCAGAGGTTATATTCTTAATGTATATTTTTTATCATTGAAGGGAGATATTATAATTATATTTTTTTTCAATCGAGAGTGAAAAGGTATGCAATGTAACAAAATCCATAAATATACAGTAATAAAAAGGCAATTACGTACATACACATAAATAAAAAATATAAAAAGGAATTTAAATTCAACTGTAAATAAAAATTCAAATTACAAAAATTAAATAAGTATTATATATTTATTTAATATACTTTCGTTGTATATATCACAAACCATCCGGCTTATATCTATGTGTCAATCTCTTCCAATAAATCAGAAAGGTGTTGAAGATGCCGAAAGTTAAAACCAGACAAGAATCGTTTTAAAAAATCTGTGTTCTAACGGAAATCGATTCCACAACTCACAGGCTGGAAGGCAGGCGTCTCACCAACTACGCTACGGATGTCTTCAGTTAAGATGTTTTATCATATTTTTAGCAATAACATTTCATACTTTTAGCAATAATCTATTTCCCCTCCAAGCTTTTTTGCATTTCTATAATTCTAAATAAAAAACTTTAAAAAAAAGTTTTGTTTTTCACTTTAGCCCTTAAAAAAAACACTCGAAATGCAAACTTCCGTACAAACGAAAGGCGCAGGCGGCTTCCGCGACGTTGATCTATCGAAGGATTTCGAGGAAGAGCCCGCGACACTTTTCCTCTGTGATATACCGCCCAGCCACGCTGTATATCAAGCCCTGGATCCGGGAACGGGAACGCAAATATTTGCGTGAATCTACGTGACATAATTGCAGAAGAACTTTATTTTTCACAATTTATGTCGTGTATCATATTGTATATTTCTAAATTTTGGTCGCGCATCGTGAAATTTTGATTTAAAATATGTGTTTTTTTTTATGTTTGATAATCGGTGGTTGGGATGTTATATTAGAATTCGCGCTAAAAAAGCGGGCGGCCCCGTGTTTGATTCCATGTGGATTCACTTTGGAGCTTACTTTTAATCGTACACCCTTTCACATTAGAATTTATGTATTTGTATTGTGTTTTATTACACCTTCATGATGCATGCCTGTGCAATAGCGCGATGGACTTGTTTGGGAAGGTAGCGTGGGGTAAATTACAATATTTATTGTCAGAAATTTGTTCTTTAGTAATGTTTAATAACAAAGGCTTAGTTATGTTACATTTTCCAAATCAAAATAAATGACAATTCGTTCGCTGTCAACCACACTCTATCGAGTGGTGGAGATGTTAATTATATACCATACACGCGATATAGCGTGGTGAGCTACACTAACCTTATATCTATATCGGGAACTACTATATCGGGAAGTGTAACTTAACTTTATGACGTATTTGATTTGTGACAACTTCTGACAAAATTTGATAGCATTTTATTTGTGACAACTTCTTATTCGTATTTGATTTATGACAACTTCTGACAAAATTTGATAGCAGATATGCGTCTTCCATTTACATCATAGCTGATACTTATACACGATTGTGAGAGATTGTCTATCGTACTCGTACCGTATATTTTGAAGACCTCCGTGGTCTTGTTGGTAAAAGACCTATCCCCCAAACTGGAGGTGGCGGGTTTAAGTCCCGCTGGAACCCAAATTAAAAAAAAAGGATTCTAGTCTAGTTTTCACCTAAGGCCTTTTTAGCATAATTTTGGTTGGTTAGAAGAGATTATTATATGACAGTTAGCCCGCTAGATTGTATTATGTACAACGAAAGTGTAATACAGTGCAATACTCGTACTCTTGTACGTAGCATATTTTATAAGTATTTTTTAACATAGTCCTGAGTAAAAATTTAATATGATATTGCAAATTATGAATGTATTCGATTAAATTATTGACAATTTCCGTGACCTACTGGTAAAATACACGTATTGCAATGGTTTGAGATGTCAATAAAAGGAGTTGGATTCTCTTTGGTACCCGAGACTTTTCAAAAAAAATATATATTTAGGTTCTTTAATATTTTTCTGGTTGATTGGAAGAGATTGCTCTTCGTTATGTCATCATCAATTTGTTTACTTTGAGAGTTTTGTGCGAGGGAAATTATGAAACGTTCTTTATAGTCTATCTCGGTGTTTCTTGTTTTTTTTTTCTTATTTGACGCCTTAACTACTAAAACATTTAATTTCATGGGATCAAAAGTTTGATATGAAAAAAAAAAATTATGGAAATAACTTACGCACTTGTTTTTCACAACTTTCCTTCAATGTAAACTACCTACGTAGAATACATTTAAAAAAAACTCTTTTAACTAAACTCATGTGTAACAAAGTAATTTATTAGCTATTGAAATGGTTTTAGCTGTAAAAACATTATATTATATAGGATCAAAAGTTTTCAATGTAAAATATAAACGTATATGATAGAAATAACTAAGGCTTATATTGTTCACACGTGTGGAATACCTACTTAAAATATAATAAAAAAGACTCCGTTTGCCAACTGTTGAAGCGAAACTTATTTGTAACAAAGCAATTTATTAGCTATCCAAACGGTTTTACTGCAAAAAAAGTTATATTTTATGGAATCAATAGTTTAAAATTAAAAATATAATTTAAAAAAATGACTAAGGGTTCGGTTTTTTACATCTTTACTTTAATATGAACCAGCTACTTGGAATATACAATATTTAAAAAAAACTCCGTTTATAAACTCTTTAAAACTAAACTCATTTGTAACAAAGTAATTTATTAGCTATTGAAACGAATATTTAACGGTTACAAAGCGCAATTAACCCTAATTTACTACTGATTAAGTCGAGTTAATCTCAACCGATTAAGGAACTTAAACAAAATCTCACTTCATAATGAAAATGGGGAAAAAGCAAGTTAATACGTTTAGAATTGGAAATTTTAGTTTTGTTTGAATGAATCAAATACAGTCGAACACGAATCCATTAACTCATTAAAGGTTTTAGGGTTAAAATACGGGTTTCATTTTCTTTTCATGAAGCCTTTTTCGTTTATCGTAAATAATCTTTTGCACTTTCGTGCTAATAAACTTTTTAACAAAAATAAATTGTCGGGTTAAATTATTAGTTAAATATTATTTGAGTTATTAAAAAATTCACAAATGGACCATATTTGTAAATAAGAACCAATCTACAAAAAACTTTATTTTATAGGAAATATCGAATAAATGTAAATTATTCATTAAGTGTGAAAATATGAAGTTTGTTGAATGGGGTTACGAATGTGGTACTATCACATATCGGAAGATCCACAAAACCTTCTTTGCACTTCCTCTTCTCTATGTAAGTTTTTTTACGAAATATGTTTTTCTGAAAATATGTGGATGCAGAAAGTACCAAATCCATTGGTTACTGTCAACTGTCAACATCTTACTGTCTAAACACTTAACTCATATATTTATTTTGTAATATTTTTAATATCTTAATAATAGTGAGTTCGAGTGCCGAGTCGAAGCGCCCTTGAAGAGAGTGCGCTCTTTTAACGACGCTGTATAAATTATGTTTTATTATTATTATATCTTGTGGAAAAAAACATAATACTTTATACAACCCTTTACAAAGCGACGTAAAGTTTCCTGGATTATTTCATAACACGTAAATGGAGGCAAGGTTCTGAATGCATATTAACTTCCAAATTATTATCTTTTCATTTCAATAGAACTTGGCATTATGTTTTCTTTAATATATCAACATTATCTGCCGGGTTGATTTCAGTCTTGAATGGAAACCTCCTCTTTCCTCCTTAACTCGTTTATTTTTTCTTATTGCTCCCAACCACTTTTCTAATATCATCCGACTCCCTTGATATAGGTCACCACTTCAGAACTTTCTGAGTTCACCTATCATTGGTACATTTGGAAATGTACCCTATCAAGTTTCAATTCTGGATGCCAACCTTCTCAGTGAAATCTACTACTTTAGTCTTTCATATTATTCATTCATTCGTCTTCCGGTTCCATAATAAGATATTCATAATTTGTTTGCCCTTCACCATCTGCTTCACTCTAAGTTTATGCATTATTAGTTTTGCGAACGTTATGCGAAACATTAGGTAAAAAATATTACATATAACCATCGCATTAACAATATCTTGATACAAATTAAAAATGTATATCCTACTAATTATAATTTAAATTAACGGTTATCACGAGAAATTTCCTAGCCTCTCTATAAACTCCAGTTTAATTATCGTAAGTAACCAAAAGTTGTTAGATACCTATATAAATTTGGTTCTTCTGTAATAATATACATTTTATGACATGATATAAAGTTAAATGAGGAATTCCATTTAAATTCAAGAAGACAAACACATATTAATTATAATTCATGAATAGGTTTTAAAGACATAAGCAGCAGTTAAGTTTTATAACTTAAGGGATTGGCTTTAGTACGTTCGTGAAATATTCATTTATTTTGTTGGTTTTGTTCAATTTATAACCGCGGTTTGTACATATATTATTTTCAAATATAATCAGAACAATTAGCAACAAATTGTCCGCATACACAACCTTCCAATCGTAAAAAAATATTTAGGATTTATAAATTGCCATGACAAACAAAAGAGAGTCGAGGGGTTTGTATTAAATAATACATACCATCACCACGTATCACTTTTGGGGTAGTTTGAGAAGGTATATCTTCACACCTTTCTGTCCATGCACACAGGTCTCACCGTTTATCTCGTTATATTATGATATACTTCATCCGTACATCTCGTTTTGTTATTTTATATTTATTTATTTTACACATTACAAGAAATGTACATAATTTGCGAAAAAAAAAACAAAAGGTAATTCAATTTGGTTTCACAATTTTAATGGATCTGAGAATGTTGCCCTTCATTTGTCGTGTCCCCAGTAAACTAGGTTTTTGCCTGTATCTCACTGAGGACATACCATATAACATAAAAAATTAAATCGATACTTCTTTCCGATTTTTTATTACATAAAACCCCGTTGCACATTCTCATCGACCTGACAAACAATGACACTCAATTACATATGAATACATCACGCAAATCAAACCCCTCACACTTCATCACTCCAAACAGACCAAAACGTTCATCCCACAATATACCGCACATATAATTATTAAAAAAAATACAAAAAATACCACGCTCAACAGCGCACACAAACCTTATTATGTTCTCCTGTTTCTTGTATTTTTTATTTTTCTAGCCTTGTTAGGCTTTCGGATTTAATTCCCGTTGGAACCCAGATTTTTCAAAAATGATTCCAGTCTGGTTTTCACTTAAAGCCTCTTCAACATCTTCCTGGTGGATTGGAATATATTGTCACATGGCAATAAACCCGCCAAATTTTACTCCATACAGCAAAAGTGCAATACAATACAACACTACATCTAAAATTTCAACTCTTTTCTCGATTTACAATACATCCGCCTCATTCTCCATTCATTTTAGATATATGTATGTTTGTTTTGTCAGGTTTTTACGATTTATTCTCTAAATATGGACAAACCACTTAATGATTTTTTTCCTAATTCTACTAATAACATCTGTCACAAACATTTATCCTTAATCCGATTATTTTTTTCTCCATCAAATATTGTAATATTAGATATTCTTCGCCAGGCACGCATTTTTACTACATAACATATATCACAGTTATTTATCACTATTAAACATGTGTTCCACAGTTACGTAAATCTACTACGCTAAATTAAAAAATAATTTGTAATAAATATACATATTTTGAATTTTAATATGCATATTAATGTAAAACAATTTTTTAACAAAGCCTTTGTAATTACTTATTGTTATTACTGTTTTTTGTAACGACGTGGTTGTTTAAGATACATTTTTGTATTTTCGTCAATAATTTTAAGTATTTGTATTAACTTGACAAATGTGCATTTGTCTGTAAAATACACTATTGTGTCGTTAATTAAATAAATTAATAATTCTGATCAATTTAAGCATGTGAGATGTCCAATATACGAGTATATTGTATTAATTTCTTTTCCACATATTTGTTGACCCATTGCAATCAAGATAGAGAAATACATAAGGAAAAAACGTTGAGGTTTACTTTATTATTTATAAAATAATATAAATGATATAAGCTATTGATTAGCGCAAAGCAATTATTTACACTCGTAAATAACCAAATTATGCAAACATATCTCGATTATCTACGGTGTTACCATTTGGCTTAGTAAACCATACACTGTTAATTAAATATATCTTAACACCCGTTAGACCCAAATACTGCTAACATAACACATATCATAATTAAAACACCATGGATTTTGACATAGGATGTTATGTTGCAGTGATGAGATACAATTTAATATAATTTATCTTAGAAAAGTATTCACTTTTCAAATCGTCATAGGAATGAAATCTGCTGAAATCTAATTCTTTAAATTAATGATAAAGCGTAATTGATGTACGAGTAGTATTTGTATATTCATCTCTATACTTATTCAAAAAATACATATTTTGTACAGTATTTACAATTAAGGCATTAACATTATGAAGGTTTAAATACATTGTAATTAATTTTATCAAACACTATTTATTCATAACATATTTATGTGATGTCCACACATTAAGCATAATAAACAGTGTTTTATAAAGCAAATAACAGTACATATTTGGTTTTGAATATTTAAATAGTCTCAAAATTATCAGAAATAAAGATGAGAAAAAAAAGTGATATGCTATTTAAAGTTGATGCATTAACATTGTGGAGGTTTAAATATGGTTTCAAGGCTTTTACGTCATCGTCAGGGGATCACAAACAAGTTTTATTTGTACTCCTGTGATGATGAGGTGAAAACCTTAAAACCGGTTGGGTTTTACCGTTACATAAGGTGGAATAAACAGTGTTTGATATAACAAATAACAAACAAATATATGTTTTTGTAGTTTTTCTTCTCAAACGTATTTTGAGAAGAAAAGTAATTTTGAGGTAAGATGATTATTTTTTAAAAGTTAAATGACATGTAGGAAATTGTAACTTAATTACTTCGTAGTTATAATTTTGAAATTAGATTAGTTCTTAAGATATAAATGTGTGTAAACGTAAAGCCTTTGGCAAATGATTTTGTTAAAGATTGCTTTATTAAATAAAAAATAAATAAAAAAGATAAACTATCTAAGCTTTTCTCGCCTTCCTGACTCAATTATGTTTTTACCCTTGTCATTTTTTTTATAAGGGATATTTTAAGTAAAATGAAGAAATGAGTTTAATTGTAATTTATTTTTATCAAACACTGTTTATTCCACTTTTTTGTGACGGTATAACCCTACCGGTTTCAAGGCTTTCACCTCATCTTCAGGGGAGCACAAACAAGACTAAATTATGTTCGAACTGGTACCGATATACACGCTTCAACGGTTGGGACTGAGGGGGTGAGGGAGGCATGGGATGATTTCGGCCAAGAGCGGAGAGATTTTTGGGATATAACTGTTCGCCAGATGTTCGGATCGATATACTGACTTAGACATTTCTAGGACCGCTAATCTGTCCAATTTATTTCCGTTACTACTGATATGTAAGAATTTGGCATCATCGATAGAAAAAGTATAGTTTTCACTGTGACAATGATTAGCCATTTTAGAATAAATTAGAGGATTTGTCAAGGCGGATTTGTGTTCACGAAATCTTTTTTCAAAAGATCTTCCTGTTTTTCCTATTTAGAAATTATCACAGTCAGCACATAAAAGTTTAAACACACCACTGCTGCTAAGTATTCCAAGTGAGTTTTAAGATAGTTTGGGCATGTGAAGATAATGAATTATGAAATAATGACTTAGCAAGTATACAAGTCAAGAAGGGTAAGATGTGCGTGGAAGACGTAGACCGAGGGAAACTTACCTGGACAGAATGGACTAGATTAAGAAAGGAAGTAAAGTTAGAAGTATGAGTAATAGACGATTTTGCATGACGAGATGTATAAATGTGGAGGAGGCGAGAGTCACACGCATGGATAGAACATTTCTTCAATATTACTTATAATATACTGTGTAAGCTTTCGAATCATCAAAAATCTCACATTATAACGGCTCTAAGGTGAGTCACTTTTAATAAGAAGGATGAAACACTTATTTATTTTATCTCTTTTTTGAAGGATGAAACACTTATTTATTTTATCCCACAGTTTTATTTTTGGTTTCAAAGATCTTCATCTTCTTCGTCAGGTAAAGATGAATTAAATTACAGATGAACTAAAATATATTTTGAAATTGCTGTTGTTACAGCAGAAGATATAAACATATTTTTACATCATATATTTACTTTTCATTGAAAATCTGAAATAAAATTTAACGATTGTCATACATTTTCTATTCTAACAAATGAAACACCAGCTTTCAGATTGAATGTCACTCAAACTGTACAGTTGATAACAAATTGTTCTTGAGAGTGTTCAACGTATCCTACTTCATGGTCGTTGAATAATTTCCGCTCTGCGCAAGGGAGCAGGAGAGGAGAATAACCGGATAGCAAGAGAAGAGAAGAGCATAACAGGGGAAAAGGATAACAGCATAGCAAGAGAATAGTACGGTATGGAGCTGGCTGGCATCCTGAGGGAATGCAGCGATAAATTACCCCAGGGGTGCCATTCTTCTCTTTGTTTGCATGTCTGGCTTCATCTCCTTTTACACATGTGCTGTTATAGTTGCTAAAGGAACATACGTTGCAAAAATATGAAGGGATCTTGTACCGGCGGAAACAGTGCTCTTTTGGAGAAGTGATGCGCTTCACGTAAACAGGTAAAGCTAAAGTAAGATTCGTTTAACTTTTCATTTATATTCAATACATGGTACAACATGAAATTTCATGTTAAAGTAAAAAAAATCCGAATTCAATGATTTTACGTCGGAAAAATCTTAAATGATTGTAATTTTTGATTAAGTTCTGAGATATGCGCGTGTATCATACAAAACCCATAAAGATATTTTTAAAACGAAACAAAAAGATCTTGTATTGTACAATTTGCTTAGGTATGTATTGAGTGTTAACATAAATTGTGTCAGTTTTTTTTTCCAAATGAAGAGAACAAGAGGACACAACAAAAAAAATATAACAAATTAGTCAATAATGTATTCTCCTTCATTATTTACAACTTCTTGCCAACGTTCTACAAGTTTTTCAATGCCTGTGCGATAAAAATCATCCGGTCTTGACTCGAGGAATTCGTCCAGCCACGTCCACAATTCGACGTCATTATTGAAAAAAAAACGCCGCGCAAATTGTCCGAAAGTGACCGGAAAAGGTGGAAAGCCGACGGCGCGAGGTCTGGAAAATATGAAGGCAGGACTTCCGACCAAGCGTTTGAATGGCATTTTTCGTAATGTTGGCGAGGCGGGCGGGCTTTATCGTGTCGCAGAATAACGCCATATTGCTGATCCGGCCTTTTTTGTTGAATTGCAATGTTGAGCCGCTGCATTTGCAGAATGTGTAGCTCCGTGTTGACTGTCTGATTGCGTTCAAGTATCTCGTAGTAGATGACACCTTGCCAATCCCACCAGATGCAAATATTCGTCTTCCGCGGATGCAAAACTTATTTCGCTCTGGGCGTTACTTGTTGACTATAACTCACCCATTCTTTCCGTTTCTTCATATTCACATAAAGGCACCATTTTTCATCACCAGTAATGATGCGGTAAAGAAACCTTTGCTTGTGGCCATGCGCAGCTCGATGACGCGCAAGAAAACCAGCAGAAATTGTCGAACGTTGATTTTTGTTGTTTTCACTCAAAACATGTGGAACCCAAGCGCCGAACTTCTGGACTTTTCCCATTGATTTAAGATGACGGTATACAGTCATGTGACTACAATTCATCTGCTCAGCCAATTCAAGGCTGGTTTAAAGGGGAACTTCATGAATAATATGGTTTAAGCGGTCCTCATCGAAGTCCACTGGTCGTCCGGAACGCTTCATGTCTTTCAGGTCGAAATTACCATCTTTGAAACGCAAAAACCATCGACGAGCTGTCTTTTTATTCATAGCATCTTCAGCGTACACTTCGCAAATATCGCAAACAGCTTAGGCAGCTTTATTCCTTCGATTGAACGCGAACAGAAGGAGGTGTCGAAAATGCTTACTTTCGTCTACTTGACATTCCATTTTGAAGGATTGTAATCAAATAAAATAATATATGTAACGTAAAAGCAAACATAATATCTTGTAGAAAAGAAAATTTTATTTCGAATGGCGTATAACCCTTAGTATTTTGTTCTACTTTTGGTGCTCATTTTTAATTTTGGAAAAAAATGAACACAACTTATGTTAACACCTAATATATTACAAAAACAAATGTTAACCTTTAAAGGCTAGAAAAAATATTTTTATGTAACCAAAATATAAATTAATTAATTAAAAAGATTTCATCGTTAAACAAAAAAAATGTTAAAAGAAAAGTTTCGTTTATATTTAAAACGATAATAAGATGAATTTTATTCATTATTTTAGGGTTTTCAACTATGATCTATGTTACCTTTATCATTATAAACAAAGTATTCTAAGGCATATTTAAAAAGTTTTAGTTATATTAAACTTGTTGTGTGCGATATTTTATAGAGAAATCGTAGATGTGTTGAGTTAGGAAAGCTTGGCATTCTCTCCCCTGTACCGACCTCAATATTATCGAACTATATAAATGAAATTAGGGTATGCATGTATGTGTTTCATGTAGTTATGCTTCAATAAATTTTTCAAGATATCATATATCGATTGTTAGGAGTAATTACAATTGGATTTTGATATGTTATTGGATACGTATGATTACCTATTATGGATGCGCTTTATGATTTTCAAATAAAAATTATGTATGTTTTGTGTTTTTTTTGTAATAAAAGCGTTTTATATTACACCGCTTTATTATGTTAACATTCAGGGGAATAGAAATGGCTGAACTTAATGAAAGAAGTCTTAAAAATACTGCTGAAACATCAAGTTACACAAAATTGACTTGAAAATAGGAATAAGGCTCTGCGTAAACAAAAGAGAAGAGAGAACATTGTGAGAAGAAAAATTAGCTTGGATATGAGAAGAACTAAAGCCGTAAATAAATCTAATTGAAGTCCCTTATACCATAGGTTAACATTTATTTTTAGAAGTGAGAGAGCACGATTCTGGATAAATGGTATACAACTGCAAATATTGCAACGAAAGTAATTGGTAAGAGATATGGGTGACGTGTGCAGCTTTAGGAAGCACTTGAAGACTAACATTTTTGAGAGGTTTTATCAAAATATAAGATGTTAAATAAACACTGCATATATACACTACGCATTAAGCCAGATGTGATTCTATAACATAAAGGAAAATCTACAAAGATTTTTTAGTAGTTCTTCTTTCCTTGGTAAGTTTTTTGTAGTTTTCCTATCAAACTTTTTTTTTTAAACCATTGCAGATGCGGAAAAGTTGTTTATTTAATACCTGCAGCTTCTATCTTCTTATATTTGTACTTCTCAAATATATATTTATTTTGTAATATATTTAATCTGTCAATAATAGTGGATTCGTGTCCCGACTTAGAGAACCCTTGAGGAGAGTTTGTTCTCTAAATGGCTAAAAATTGTCTTGTTTTTATTAATATTCTAGAGAAAGAAGAAGTTAACTATAAGTACGAATAGAATTATATAAATTTCGAATGTTATAAAATACCTTCTCCCTTTTTGTTTGTTGTATATTAAATATTTGCTAGGAGAATATAGTTTGCCGGTTTCAGCTAGTTATAAAATGTTATTCTACGATATTTTTTACCTATTTCGATTTGTGAGAATTCTCAGAAAAATGTTATTGGAATAATTTTATATTTAAAATTAAGTTTAAAAAAATATAATTTCAATTAGAATTGAGAAAAAAACTCTAGCTAATGGGCAGTGTAGATGGTGACAAGACATTGGTAGACCACAGATAGGACAGTTTAAGATGACATAATGCATCACGTACAAATGACAAATCAGTTAAAAGTAACATTAAGATGGGTTTTTCTTCTATTTTTCATGATTTTAATGTCGTTACCTCTTTGTTATATCTGCCCAACTCTGCTCACGATTGACCATCTCTCCCTACTTCTGGCCTCTTGGAGTGCTTCCATCACAGAGAACCATATTGCGTTCCTGATTCATTTAAACCTTTGGATTGTTGTCTACTTTTGCGTTGTCGTTCTTCCACACTTCCAAGTAACATGAGTCCACCTTAGTCAAATTTCCTTGTTACCAATGCAACACCCTTTTTGTTTTTGAGATTGTACTTGTTTCTTTAAGCCTGGCATTTACGAGTTCGATTTCAGTTGATGTTATATGTTTTTAAAATTATTCCAGATTGTTTTTTTTTTTACTAAAAGATTCATGGAAATCTTTTCTGTAAGTTGGAAAAGCTAACCACGTAGCACTTTTATTATGCTCGAATATTTTTTAAAGTACTGTAGCGACCGTGCGTGCGGTCACTGAACCCACCGAGGCGATCCTTGGCCGCTCGGTCATTGAACTCGCACTGAAAGGAATGCGAGACAGCACCGGGCAAAGGTCGCCCGCGCGGTCATTGAACTCACTAGTAGTGAACAGCGAGAGCAAGACACCGACATATCTCTTGCCTCTCCTGCAGACCGTAGTATGAAATGTATATGGAACGCGCAACAATAACCATATGTTCGGCGAAGCGAGACAACGACATGTTCTGCGCCGTTCTATACATTATAAATACAGATGCTCTCAATAAATTTTCTCTCTTTGCTTATCTCGATCTCGACGACTTTTATTCAAACAACCTGATCCTTCTATTCGAAACACAAGTCCCTAAAGTACCATAAGAATGAATAATTCAATTGAAAATTTATAAGAATATATTTTAATCAGAAATTATTCTTAAAACACTGTAGAGTTAGATATATGGAAGCCTTCTCTATCGAGACGAACATTATTCGTTTGCTAACGAATATATCCGTAATCCTGAGTAAACCGCTATCCATATTGGCAATGAGCGCTCAGTTGACACCGATCTTACTTCTATAGTAATTAACCACTGTGATTATTTAGTCAAAATAAACATTTACTTATCCCCCTTCCTCCATTCAACCCCCTTTCAATATTCGCGATTTCTCGGCTCCACACTATCAGGGATGTGACAGGGCCTTTTCAAGTAGCTTGAGCGCCCCGACATTTATAAATTTTTAATTTATTAAAAATCTTTTTTTTTTTTACGTCAACCAGAGGGCATAGTGATTATTTACCTAATTTCGTTAAATAGGGGAACACAATATCATATAAGCTTTTTGATTTTTAACTTTATAATGCTCTTATACTACCCACACTTCTGTATAGGTCTGAAGCTTAACGTGTTCCTCGCGGGAAGCACAAACGCCTGTGATCTGATCTGTAGCATTCCTTTGTGTATTTTAAGTAATGTTTAGTTTATCTCCTTTATTTAATGGGTCTCCTTAAGAGTAATGACTATTATTTATTATCAGAAAATTACTTGAATGTCATGTTTACTTGGTGGTGTAATCAAATATCAGTAGTTCTAAACAAAATACGCGTTTAAACTTAGAAATTAAAAAACGCCGAAATTGTGCCGCGCACAGGATTCGTGGAATTTGATTTTTAACGCGGTGTACAGGTTAAAGCTAGTCAAAGCAGAAGAAGAAATGAAATTAAGTTGATTAGTAATAATTAAAGTGAAAATATAGGAAGACAGTGGTTGCAGGAATAGATATGGTATATATTTGCATCTATTTTGTGTTATATTATTGAATTGTTTTATCATTATGCATGTTCAATGACATTCGATCAATGTCACACCTGATAGCTTGTCTACTGTGCCCCGTTAACTGCCAGTATAAAGACCTGCTGAAAGAAAACCCCAATACTATCCCAGATGCATCTTTCTGATACAATATGGTAAATTGGGTGTTGTCGATAGGATAGGAATATAATAATATTACATTAAGTTTAAATTACAAACTGGGGGGTTTATTGCTATGTGCTAATATTTTCCAGGCAACCAGGAATGAGTTTCAATTGAAAACCAGGATGGAATACTTTTTAAAACAATCTAGATACCAAGAAGAATTTAATCCGCAACTCCCGTTTTGGAAGTAAGGTGTCTTGCTTACTAGGTCACGAAAGTTATCGGAGGGCGCGATACTTTGTGGTTTGAAACGAAATATTTACTTTTAATGGAAATTTCAATGAGATTGAAAAAGGTTAACAAATTATTGGAAAAATGTAAGTATAACTCGGCAATTGATTGGATGTTTCCCTGCATCAACATATGCATGTAGTATATATAAATTTAGGATCAACAAATAAAAAAAAACCATTGTGATATAAAATAATATTGCAACGTGAAGTTGTAGAACTTTCAATATATTCCACTGTGACATGATATGCCCTTTAAGGTGTGAAAATAAGTGCTAAGTTAGAAAAAAAGATAAAAAAACTATCTGCTTAACTCAATTTGGTTATAAAATTCTCTGTATTATAATATAAATACGGATTTTTTATTAATGTCAACTTACCAATTTTTCCTCAATTTCCATTTGTATTTTCTTTGCAGTTTGTGAATTATTTTTTGTATAACGTTTTGTTGAAAATAAAAAGTCACTGTAAAAATAAAACTGATAAGTTGAACAAACTTGGCTCAAAATAAATTTAACTGACTGTCAATTACCCTCATTGGTGGTGGCTAGATTTTCTATTACTTTAATTGTTAGGCATTATTTGTTCTATAACCTGTATATGGTAGCATATATAATTTATAATTTTAAAATAATGTGCGTGTAAAAATATCAAGACCGTTAAAAAAGTATTTTATTTTTAAATAGTATTCGGTTTTTGTTCCATCAAGAACGAGATATGTTCTCAATTACCTCAGAATAATTCAATATAACCTGGGTTATTTTAATATAATGTCCTAGGAGAACTATCAAACTACGCGAGTCAGAACATGTAGATTAAATTAAAAATTACACAGATATATCTGGAATATCTCAAGTTCGTCCAAATTGAAAAAAAAACATTGTACATTCTAATGTCAGTTAAATAGCACATTATTGTCGATAATAATTTGTATAGTTCTGATTTGTACTAACATACTCATATGCCCTACTAGTTTTTCTTACTTTTCTAAAATGAGCGGTGCGCTATAATGATTAAGTGAAGATTTTCAGCTGTCAGGTGATGTGTCGGGGCATTATTGTATTTTAAGTAGTATTTTTATTTGAAATAGAT
This sequence comes from Odontocerum albicorne, assembly GCA_949825065.1. NCBI lineage: Eukaryota > Metazoa > Arthropoda > Insecta > Trichoptera > Odontoceridae > Odontocerum > Odontocerum albicorne. Next base: position 8,943,568 of record OX463860.1, on the reverse strand, counting down.
ATAAAATGTGTTTATAAGAGTATTTAGTAGTTAACACTGTAAATAATTTTGACAGCAGTTTTATATTAGTTCAAAAACGTCATCAAAAAGTTCTGGAAACGTTCGTGGCACAGGTAAATCGTCAAGTTAGTTTTTAACGAACCTTTCAAAAAAATATATGTAGTCAGCCGGTACCCTTATTACGCCCCTTGCCGTAGTTATACCTGGATACGGCTTTGGTCTAATTTTCATACATCAATATTTGCACAAGAGAGATCGATCCGAAAATGGCGATGGATATTTATTAAATCCTTAGAGGGAACCCCGGTCTGTTTGTTCTATGTTAAGGAAAAATTATTCAATTGTGCTAATTCTGATCGGATACTTTGTTTGTAAGGCCTTGAAATGGAATTGGATTGTCTAAAAAAACAGAATTATCATTTTTTAGAGATTAAATAATACTTGTAGTGGTAATCTTATTCAAATCGGAACGACCTCCGTGGTTAAGTTGGAAAGACACTTGACTTCCAATTGAGAATAAAAGAGTTTGGTTTCCAATAGTGTACATTTTTTAATAGGGTTAGTCTGATTTTTCCTAAAGCCCTCTTAAACATCTTTATGATTGATTGTCACGTGACAATACACCCACTACGTAAAACACTTTGAGCTTGAAACTCTTAGAATACGTAACACATATAACCGTAAAAACCGTAACCGTAAAAAACTGGCAAGACGTTCAGAAATGGTAAAATACACTCAGGTTGCTTGGATGAAGTTATTGTTCAGCAATAATTTAAAAAGCTCATGCGCCTTTAAGGAGAGTTTACTCTCTAAATTGTGCTACAAGTTGCTTGGATGAAGTTATTGTTCAGCAATAATTTAAAAAGCACCCAAGCTAAGGCGCCCTTAAGGAGAGTTTACTTTCTAAATTGTGTTACAAGTTGATTGAATGAAGTTATTGTTCAGCAATAATTTAAAAAGCACCCAAGCTCAGGCACCTTTAAGGAGAGTTTACTCTCTAAATTGTGTTACAAGTTGCTTGGATGAAGTTATTGTTCAGCAATAATTTAAAAAGCACCCAAGCTCAGGCGCCTTTAAGGAGAGTTTACTCTCTAAATTATGCTATATAAATGGTAATTTTATTATAATTAATGTTAGAAGCTCGCCAGATGTACAATGTTTATCTGTGTACAAAAAAAAGTTAAAAAAAAATGGATAGCTCTAGCGTTCCCTGTATGGCGATGTAGAAATATCCGCTAGCAGTAGTCTCCCAAGAAGACCATATTTTTTTAAAAGTATAACTGGGAGCCAACATCTCAAGAGAGATAGTCTGGATGATACCATAGTTTGAAGAAGAAGAAAAGAAAATAAAACCCCGAGAAGAAAAACTATAGATGATACCATACCATAGTTTTTCTTCTCGAGGTGCCGTTTCCTATAGAAAAATGCCCACTAACATAATAATTACAACCTTGTTCACAACAATAACATGTGGAAAGTTTTGAATTGCATAAGGTACATAGCCACGCGGTAACGCACTGAACTTCCGTGCGGAAGGTCGTCGGTTCGAGCTCCGCGCTGTACTACTCCCCGCGAACGACACATGTATTTTTACCGCCTAGTGTTCAAGTATAAGAATACTTATGACTTCGGTCATATCAATTCTTAAAAAAATGTACATAAAATATTGTGTCGGGGTGCGTCATAAAATATTGTGCCGGGTCTGAAGAGTGATTTCGTATTATAAGGTTAAATTCAAACACTATATTGCACCAAATTACTTATTGATGTTGATGTTAGATATTTTCACTATCTCAACAACCTTTCATACTGCTAAACGCTGATTACCATTGTCAATCAAATATTTGATTTGATCGTCATCAGTTTCTATTGGCTTGCCAGTAGAGACACCGTCTTGAAGTATTATTTCAGCACCACTGAAATTTTTTTAAAACACATTTTAGACGCAAGCTTAATTCATAGCCACTATGTATATTCAGCTTTATTTTTGTTTGCGTTGCATTTTTTAATCTGCGGTAGTAAAATATATTCAACATCAAAAAATAAACAATCCTTTATTCGTCTTTAAAATTACGCCTAAAATTGGATAAACAATATAAAAGTAATGCAGTAAACTACCACAAAACGTAATAATACCCATTCAGCATGTTCGCAATGAAGTGAGTAACGAATTTTTTTACCTAACGACATCTATCTGAGAAATACGAAACTACTTTCGAAACATATTTGATAAATTCTATGGAGTAATATTTAAAATAAAACCTTTCTCAATATACTCGATTGAGATACATTTCAATAAATATCAAGTATCTATATAATTTTTCTCTCTTGTCTCTGAAAATGGTAAATATGTGTTAACGAAATATTTTATAAGATATCTTAATTGAAATTACATAAATAATGATCTTCTCAGCACACGCCCTTACCCACATCAACCTAAGTATTGCGGTGGGATTCTTCGCACTCTATGGGTATAAGAAATAAATATATTATGCCTGGCGAAAACACGAAAAACCTGTAATGTGTTCCTCTTATTTCCCATTTTTTCCAGAAATAGAAATGGTAAACACTGGATAATATCAAATGCATAATATTATTTTTATTTTCAATAAATACACTAATAATTAATATAAGAAAATAAGAAAGAAAAAAATATATGTATGAAAAAATATTTAAAAGTTATAAAAAAATATGTATCAATAAGTAATAAAAAATATATTTGGTCTGACAAATCACTGAAATATATTTTAAAATAAAAAAAGACATATGCATGTGTAATTGAGTGTCACTGTTTGTCAGATTGATGAGAATGTGCAATGGGTTTTTATATAATCAAAAATCGGAAAGAAGTATTGATTCATTTTCTTATGCTATATGTTCTCAGTGAGATACAGGCAAAAGTCTAGTTTACTGAGGACACGAAAAATAAAAGGCAACAAACCCTGATCCATTAAAAATGTGTGTCAATATTAAATGACCTTGTTTTTTTCACAAATGATTTGCATGGTATTTCTTGTCATGTGTAAAATAAATAAATAAAAAATATATATACATATAGCGCCAACTCTCCTCAAGGACACAACAACTTGGGACTAGATTCAACTCTTATTTACAAATTAAAAATATTAAAAAATAAATATATACGAATATAAGCTGAATATAAGGATAAAAAGGAAGATGTTGCGGACATAAGATACCATTTGCGACAATTACTTCCCCACATCTGCATATATTCAGAAAAACATATTTGGTAAGAAAACAACAGAAAACTTATCAAGGGATGACGATTTTTTCGGAAATACGAGTACTAGTTGAATAAATTAAATAGTCAAATTGTATAAATAGTGGGTTGCTTCATGACTACTTTAGAACAATTGATGTTGTCGTATGGGATTGAAGGAATTTGGCAAACAAACTATTTGAAGGACGATTTTCAGGATAGTCAAAATAAAAATTAAGTTATAAAAAAATAATAAAGTCAAATGAAACAATTCTTATGACAGAAAATCATTATTATATAGAATTATCCGAAGAATTATTCCAGTATATTAACGGCATCAATTCAGTTAAGAAAATATCGCCAAAGGCATATTTATTAGGGGTAAGTAAACGTTTAAAAGGGTTTTTACAATTACTGTTCATATTTCCTAGCCTAAGTAACCTAACCCTTCAAATACTGTTTTAAAAGCTACTTGATTAATACCTACACTCAAATACCTGATGTTACCGCAAATGTCTGAAGGAAATACACAAAGAAAATTAACCAACTTACAAAACCTCTAGCAATTAATTGTTAATTAATTATTCTACTTGTTTTAGTAATACTTCAGAACGTGAACTATGAACAATTGTTTTTTAAGTCTTTTATCTATATTCAGTCCTGTATCTCATTACTGTGGGTTTAATTTCAATGAATGTGCTATATCAATGTCGTTCACAGTTTTTAACTCATCTTCAGAGGAGCATAAACGTGACTCTTGTTAGTGCATCTCTAATGATGAGGTGAAAACCTTGGAACCGGTAGGGTTTTATACCTTTATATCGATTGGAATAAACAGAATTTTACTGAAAACAATGCAATGTCTTTAAACCTCCCCGCTGTTAACTACACCTTTACTAAAAATGATGTATAAAAATAATAAATACGTAAACTACTAAGTACTCGTAATTTGGAATATTTCGAAATCACAAGGCTTAACACATTTTTTTAAAGAAATTCCAAGCTATTACTAACAATTTAATCAATTTCATTAAACTTATCCTTCTAGTTTATACCAAAAACCGATAATATTATCAAATCCATCTTTGATTCCCTTTTTGTTTGAATGTTGTAAAGTTCCGGAAACGCTGCCGACTGAGTTAACCTCGTCCATAAGCTGTGAAATGATAACAGCTACACTGGAAACTTTGTTCTCAACTTAACGCCACCTCTTCCTGCTCGAGGAGGCTTTCAATAAGTTCCAAGAGGAAGTTCTGGCAAGGCCTCGGATACAGCACATTGGTCTTGCAATGGTTTGGCGCATTTGGTGGATTTGTGCTTTTAGGATGCATTTAAGTTATTTATGGTTCTAAATTGTTGTGTGATTGTGACACAAATGTGTCGATTGTTTTGGACCTAGACCACAACTTACCAGTGACTTTACATACTTATATGCGAGCACCATCATACCACTTCGCTGTTGGGGAAACCAAAGAGGACAGAACGCTAATCGTTGTAATGCTAGTAATCAAAGGGCAATTTACAATATGCAATTTAAAGAGCAAACTCTTATCGTGGCTGGCTACTCGGGACTCGAACTCACTATTATTGATAGATTAAAAATATAACAAATATATAAAGGTTGAGTGTAAGAATAGGAAAGTAGTAACTGTGGCTGTAAGATAAGAAACATCCCACTTCTGCATGTGTTCAGTAAAAAATAATTGGTAAGAAAACCGCAGAAAACATACCAAAGAAAGACGAACTACAAAGAAACCTTTCTAGATCTTCAGATGTGTTATAGTAACATATTCACCTTTAGGTGTAACGCTCTGGACTTTCGTAAGGATGGTCATCAGTTCGAACCTCACGCTGGGCTACTGTGTCGAGTAACACAGACAATGTTTTCTGCCTAGTATTTAGGGGTATAAGGATACCATCACTTTGGTAACATACATATTCTTTCATAAAATGGGAAAAAAACATGTCGGTATGCTCTGATTGTCTCACTTCGGGCGTGCCCTGTTGGGTGTGGTAGAGCATGGCCAATACAAGTATTGTTCGATCGATTGAATGTTAAATTAAAATTACGAAATATTAAAGTTACGGAAATCGTAGAACATTAACAAGATAACATAAATTAATAAAAATGAGGCGAAAGGTGTTTTTCACGAAAGGAAAGGAAAGCCTGACGTTCTATCGGAAACTTAGTTGGCATACTATGTATAAATCCAAGGTACAGTACCCGGTGGTAAGTAATACACATCGGGCTTAAAAAAGAGACTGTCGGCCATCATCGGCTTTGTAGAGTGTCGTCTCTGTCGCTTGACAAAGACTGACCAATCCCGATGGAACACGTGTATTAATGACAGAGACAACGCTCTACAAAGCCGAAGCTAGCCGATTGTGGCCGGACAGTTTTTTTCTTAAGTCCGACGGGTACTTGTATTTAGCTTCTTCGATGCCAAAATGTTTGATACTTTAAAATTGTATTCGAAACTATTTGTGGGTCCATTTTTGTGCTTTTCTAATGTAATGTATAAGATTTATATACTTGTATCTTAATTTATGTTTTTGTAACGCTGTTTATCAATTGCTTTTAAACGTTGTGTTAAAAATATTTATTTTAAACCATATTCTGATTTAAGCATCAAACTGTTATACTCGTAACTGTATCTAAAGAGCGAACACAAAGTTTGTTCATTTAAACAGTGAGTTTTCAACATAATTTCCATTCGGTTCTACAAATGTTATGCAGTTATGATTACAATACACCCACAATGTTTACTTTTTAGAAAACTAACAGCATTAAAGTACCTTTGCAAACAAAGCCAGCTTTGTTTATGCTTAATTAATGCAATATTCTAGCATATTTAATCATGTTTTAATGCCAAAGAAAATAGAGAACCATTTCGTAAGAGCGACGTACACATATACTATATGAAATAGAATGTGGTATTGAAATTTCATATGTTGAAATTACATACAAATTTATATATATTTTTTAAATTTATTTTCTCAATACAGGCTTAGCCCAATTACATTGAAAAATACAAAATTTGTTGACATTAAAAAAAAATTATATAAAATTATACATGGTTATATATACACACAAATATACACATATATACACAAACATACATATTAATTCAAAGTCGCTTAAATCCTCGTATGTTATGTTGTTGAATGCTTTCTAGCGCGCTCAATCTAAGAAGAAAATTTTCTTTTACTTTTGGTAATGTGATATGAAATATGTCAATATCCTAAGCAGTCCCGTTCAAAAGAGTTAAGGCCCTTCCAACAGGCATAGCGGCTGGAAGACCCGTTCTTGCGTATGTTATTGAGAACAGTTCTTGCCGGCGCAGTCTAATGTAATTGTTAGGAACATTTAACGCAAATCTTTGTAGTAATGCTGGACAGCTCACAACTTATCGAACGAGTCTGACAACGTATACCAGGAGACGCAGATCTCTTCTTACGCTCAATGAGTTATACCTTAGCATTCTCAGCAGAAACTGAGTAGGATTAAGCCATGGATAGACACCAAACTCTTTTGTACAGAGATATCGTAGATATTTTTTTTGTACCTTAATAATATTTTTTTATATTTTTATTAAATTGAGATAGAGTTGTGGACTGAAAAACATCTTCCATCCTTGAGGTCGAAGTTGCTCTCCAAATGGTGAGGGTGGTGTCTTGAATGGAAAAATGTTATGAGAAAAACCCAGGATGTTTTTTTTCTCTCTTAAATGTGTTTTTTTCCCATTGCCTAAACATACACGTATGATTTCAAAATAGTTGTGTTCATACTATTTCGATATTTATGAATATATATTTACTGTTATTATTATGTATATTTACAAATCTAGCTTCACGATTTATTAAGAAACATTAATATACAAGACCATGAGCAAAAATGAAGAATGATAATAATTAAAATTAACAGACCATACGCACTTGTCTTGCCTAAGAATTGCTTTTGTAATAAACCGGATTTATTCCACCTGATGAGAGCGTCATATTAGGAAGTACAAACACGTGTATCGGGGATTAATCTAACTATCAAAGAACACCTTAATTAGGTTATTAAATATTCAATCAATCAAATGAAGAATGATAATAATTTAAATTAACAGGCCATACGTACTTGTCTAGCCTAAGAATTGCTTTTGTAATAAACCGGATTTATTCCACCTGATGAGAGCGTCATATTAGGAAGTACAAACACGTGTATCGGGGATTAATCTAACTATCGAAAAACACCTTAATTAGGTTGTTAAATATTCAATCAATCAAATATATTTATTTACAACAGTTTCTATATTTGCATTTGTTTATCTATTTGGGAATCATGTTCTCATATGACGGAAAGAGATATTGAACGGTGAGTTGAATTAGGAAACAAAGTCAATATAACACACAAATTAACATCAAGATATTCTAAAATGATATAGTTTTCAACAACGTATAAGCGTCACTAATTTTAAAGCTTGATATTATAATTAATCGATTCTCGATCAAGAGTGGTTTATGGCAAGAAACAGGTTGTGGGTACAAATTCCGCTTGCAGAGCCTCTTTTATTTCAACTTATATTGGGCACTAAAAGACTTATAATCACACCAAGTTATATCAAAATCTGTTGAAATAATGGTTCCTATACTCAAGAAAATGTAGCATGGTCCCTGTGACGTTTGAAATGTCATGTCTCAAAGGGATGGGGGTAAAATCGCTTTTTTACAAATCGAATCATTTTTTCATAAATCGATTTTTTTTTTCTCTTAACTGACGATTTAATTCCTAATTTTCATTATACTGACTTTCTAGTGCATTGTATGATTTGTATCTATCTTCTAGTAAGCCAAGATCCACTATAAATTAATACTAATTACGAACATTTGATTTTATGTATAAAAAAAATCGAAAATCCAATTATCGTATATCCCATCCCTAGCCAATGTAAACTAACGTAGTGAGTTTTGACGAACGTCGTCAAATATTACTTGATTTTAACAAACTGAAGTATTTTTTGCTAATTTGAAACAAAATGTATTAATTTGTCATTATTGTTAGTTTTATGTAATGTATTTACCTAAATAACTTGCGATTTATTGGAACCGAGGTTTATATTGAAGTTGATAAAAGAATTAAAATGACTGAAAGTTGTTACAAGGTTGTATTGGGGCAAATTTGTGAAACGTTTAGGGACCATGCTATATTTTCTTTAGTAAAACCATGTTTTTGAGAAACGTTGATGTAAAAGAATAATGAACAAAGCAAAATGAATGTGGCGGAAATCCGTATACTGAGAAAAATATGTGACGTTTCAATTTATTTTGTTGTTAAAAAGTTTGGTAGAATGAAATAGAGGTCATTGAGGTAGTGTTGATATATTAAATGAATGGAGTGCAAAAAATTGACTAAACAAATTTACAATGCAATCATGGGTTTGAGTTGAGGTTGAAGATGACATACCGAAAAAGAAAAGATAACCTATCAAAACTAGTCGGCTTGTATCGTATAATTAGTAAAACAACAAGAACAAAGTTTAAGATATTTTAATATGGTAATGATAAGATTTTTTTAAAGATTAGATATGACTTAAGTCAAAGATATCCTTATACCCTCGAGCACTAGGTGGAAAAAGTGAACACGCTACTGCTTCTTTAAAATGCAGGATCTCTTCTGCAACAATAATTTAAATCTCGAACGACGTGTGCGAATTTCACGTTGATGTATTATATATTTTCCGTACTTTTGTATGGTGTTGAAACATGGGCACTTACTTAGTCCACCTTAAAAAATTTGTTAGATGTAAATGTGGCGTTATCGAAGAATGCTAAGAATTAAGTTAATTAAATTAATTAATTAATTAATTAAATTAAATTAAATTAAATTAAATTAAATTAAATTAATTAATTAATTAAATTAAAGTAAATTAAATTAATTAAATTTATAAAATAAATTAAATTAATTAAAATAATTAAATTAATTAAATTAATTAAATTAATTAAATTAATTAAATTAATTAAATAAAATAAATTAATTAAATTAATTAATTAATTAAATTAATTAATTAATTTATTAAATTCAATTAAATTAAATTAAACTAATTAAATTAATTAATTAATTAATTAATGAACTAAGATATAGGTTGACAAAGTCCGTAATGATGACATCTCGAAACGAATAATAATTTAATGTAGAGAAGCAGTATCTATAATCAAAATGAGAAAATAAGATAATTTTGGATATATAATATAATGCAATGAGAACAATATGACATTCTCCAAATAATATTACAGGAATGAAATTCAAGGTATAAATATGGGACGAAGACACATCTTCTTGGTGAAGATTAAAGGGAAGTGGATTCATTTTAATTGCATTTATTTGTTCAGAGCTGCTATCTCAATGGCCAAGAAAGTCATGATAATCTCCAACCTCCGAAGAACTTTAAAGTAGAAATAAGAAAAATATCACAAATTATATGTTTGAATTTAAGAAAGATAAGTATTGACACTTTTACGGTCCATTCAATACGTTAACAAAGTAAAATTTAAAAATATTTTCACTTCAACAGTGTTTATACTCAAAGGTACTTACTACGACATAATAATAAGTATTTGCAAATGGAGGGCTTAACATAGCCGCGAAATATTCAAGATAATAATTTAATAACATAATATTTATACGTTCAAATGTCACGTATATACCACCATGTCTTTTGTCTATAAGGGTAAGCAGGAAAGAGAGAACGCCAGACTTTTCCACCGCAGCATATATATCATTTCGCCTCCGTTAAAACAATGCATCATATTTTGTTCATATTTTATTTTTCTCTGCTGCTCACTTTTTTATTTCAAAATAAATTTATATGTGTACCATGTAGAAATATGTACAAAAAAGATTGGAAATAAAAAGAATTAAGAATGTGTTTTGTATTACAAATTCCTTGTTTATTGAACAGATTGATGGGCTTATTGTAATGTGTACCATACTTCCGTTAATTATCTCATGTCGATTTATTTCAGCTTATCAGAAAAATATTAAAAAGACCTTAAGTTAAACTCAGATTTAAACAGTTTTACAAACCATTTTGTGGGTACCAACGGGAGTCGAGTCTATAGCCCTCAGGCTGGAACTTTTAAACGCTAGGCTACGGATTATGGTCTATCGGTTGACTCAGAAGGAATTTAAGGAGACAGGCAGAGCGGTAAAATAAAGTAAAACCGAGAGTTAAATAAGTAGAAATGTTTACTTAACCAAATCACATTGTACCATACAGATTCTAAATTTAAGATACAAAGATTGGCAGATAAATTGTGGCTAGGCTAAAGGCAAAATGGGTTAACGACTTTCAACATACATACAGCTGTTGTAAGACAAAAGGAAGGGTTGTATCTAATACTCTAAAACGACACAATGTTGATGATAAAGTGATGAAATGTTATAAAGTTATAAATATATGTTAACATTTGCGAAACTGACGATTACCCGAATGTAAAAATTAAACCGAAATTCTCTGAAAAAAAATCTAGATTCCAACTAAAATTGAGCTCGCAGGCGTCGTATGTAACGTATGCGCAACCCCCATATATTATATATGGTATGATTATATGGAGTCCAATTAAATGATTAAATTACAACATAAATTGCCAATAACTATAATATCAACCCATTGTATAGTTCATGAACTTGAAACAACACAACTTACCCATATATTACGTGCTATGCGCCGAAAGTCAAACGCTAGCATTTGAACTTAAACGTTCGGAAAAATTTCTATTTTTCACTCTCGTTTCTTTTTTACTCTTTGTTCGATGAAAATGTCGAATAAAAAAAGCTAAAAAGTTTTCCAATACTCGAAGCGCAGATACGAAATGTGCAAAACTGTGAGAAACATCGACAGTTTTGTTAAAACTTTCCATATTTTTGTATGCAGAAGCTACTCCAGTGGCGTACTTGCTATATAGATAAAATTTAACTTTAAAGCTTAATCGTGGTGCATTTTGAAATTCCTCTTTGATATCACATGGAAAGTATTTTTAACAAAATTACATTGTATTATGTCTGGAGAATAGTTTAGCATTTCTCGGATAGATGAACAAAGTTAAAGCTCCTCACATTTTGCGAAACGTGCTGAATATTGATTATTATGTAAAGTTTTAACTAACCATTTTTTTGGCCATTGTGTGAATCACAAAATTGTTTGTGTGATTTTTTTGACGTAATTTGGAAGAGGGATAATTTGATAAAAAAAAATTTGATGTTTGGTATTTTTTTATAGTAAACACTTTATTGTACAACGATCTGGTTGACTTATTATCAAGTGGCAATCTCTTCCGACCAACTAGACAAAAAATAAAAATAATAAAATTATATGTTGGCAAAAAATATTCAAATTAGTATTTGCTTTCACGAAACTTATGAACTATACATACAAGGTGTCTCAAAGGTCAACCTCAAGCCGGTATCGAGGAAGATGCCAGCTTATGACGGTTCAGAATTTTAAAAAAATCTTGAAAAAACCTTATACTTTTCAAGTTATAGGCATATCTTCGAAAATTGTGAAAGTAGCTACCCTGCGCTGAACGTTTGTATATTGTGACTACAAATTGCCATATTTTATGATTTTAATGATTGCATCGTAATCTTAGATAGCCCTACTATTAGTCGAAGTTAGACATAAAACAAACAAAAATTTGCACGTTCGAAAAAAAAATTGTTTTTGTCCGATCATAAAAATTAATATTTTTTATCAGCTAACTTTAACTCATCATAGTGTAAAAATAATGTACTACACTAACCTGGCAAGTTTCATCAAAAGATGGCCTGTTTAGTCAAAATTTCAAAATGGTACAATACATACCTAACACTTTTTTAAAAATAATTTTAAAACATTAATTTCTGTAATTAAAGATCGAATTCAATAAATTTGAGCGAGACAAACGATACTGCGCATGCACGAGTCAGAGTAAGATAGCTAGTGTCACCATTTTTTAAATGAAATATCTAGTTCCTTTCAAAAATGGTGTCTTACTCTAACTCGTTCATGCGCAGTATCGTTTGTCTCGCTCAAATTTATTGAATTCGATCTTTAATTACAGAAATTAATGTTTTAAAATTATTTTTAAAAGAGAAGTAGATATGTATTGTACCATTTTAAAATTCTGACTAAACAAACCATTTTTTGATGTAACTTGCCAGGTTAGCGTAGTACATTATTTTTACAGTATGATGGGTTAAAGGTAGCTGATAAAAATATTAATTTTAATGATCGGACAAAAACAAAATTTTTTTCGAACGTGCAGATTTTTTTTTGTTTTATATTGGACTCCGACTAATAGCAAGGTTATCTAGAATTGCGATACAACTATTAAAATTATAAAATTTGGCAATTTGTAGTCACAGTATACAAACATTCGGCGCAGGGTAGCCACTTTTACAATTTTCAAAGAAATGCCTATAACTCGAAAAGTATAAGGCTTTTTCAAGATTTTTTTTAAATTCTGAACCGTCATAAGATGGCTTCTTTCTCGATACCGGCTTGAAGTTGACCTTTGAGACACCCTGTATATATATATTTAAAATAAAAATGAGGTATTAGTTAAAGAAAAAGGAAGGGGGGAGGGAGAGAATAGAAAAATCAGAAATGAAACACGTTATACCACTAACTTTAAATTAAGAGTTTTTTTTAGTTCAGTATGGCAAAGGAAAATATGACACAATTCAAATTATATAAATATAGTGTATGGTGACTACCATGTACAGTAACCGATCGTGTGCGTCAAATGTAGTCAAAAAATATACGTTATGGTGATACAACACCCAAAGATTGCGTCCACTTTGGAAGGTCGATTACCAATTAATATCAAATCAAGGCTTTGATTTATAATAACCAGCTTTCTAAAGACACGAAAGATTGATAAAGTACTTAAAAAACCTAGGTCTACTGACCACCAGTATTTGGTGCAATTTTGAGTTTGAATTTAAAATTTCTTGCAAAACTATTTTTCTGATAATTCAATGAAATGAAAAATTGTAAAACTACAATACTTTCCTGATAATTCAATGAAATAAAAAATGAAGACATTTTGCCTTAAATAATAACCATATCTGGTACGGGTGCTTTTTTATTTTGAAGGCAAAACGAAATATTTTTCTTTATTAATTGAGTAAATAGACTAAATGGTTATACGAGTACTATGAAATAATGGAACCTTTTCCAGTAAAATATATCTCTCTTTGTTTAAAAAAATATGGGTATGAAAGATATTTAAAAAAAATAGTATAACTCACTTGATATTCGTACTTTTCTATTCGTGTTTTTTTATTTCTACGAAAACATTTAATAAACTATAGTATCAAGAATAGTATAAATTATATAAATCAAAAATATATATCGGAACCTGTATTGGAAATTAAAACAAAGAAAACTTAAAATAACACACTCATCGCCATTACTTTTCATGTATTATGTTCGTTTGAGCGAACTTTTAGAGTTTTTCTATTTTTTCCTATAATAAACAAGATTTTGGAATACACTGTTCCATAATCTAATGAATATTTATTAATATTTTATTATAAGAGAGAAAATTTATTCATAAAATCTGTTCAATATAAAACCATTAACGTTGGACGTAAAACAATGTTTATCGTTATATGAAAATGTTCTTCGAAGTTATTGCCGTGTTAAAATTACTTGAATGATATCTGACGTTTCGAAGGCACTGCATCTTTCATCGTCAAAAAAATATCAGTGAATTCGGTAATATTTTTGTTATCACTCTTATCATTGTTTCAAAAATGTATTTTAAATTAGTTTACAATAATTATGAAAGTATTGTAACATAACTGTCGATCACTTTTGAAAATGAAAAAAAAAGCCTTTACTCTGCTAACAGATTTTTCTTGTACCGCTTTGAACGTGACAGAGCATGTGTGAACAGATACAACCATACAGTTCAAATTCGACCATCGCACAATTAGTTAATGCCTATCAAAAACTAATTCCTCTACACTCAGTAGTAAGCCGATAAAAAAACATGCTGTTTCGTTATATTCTGAATTGCTAAATATTGAATATCACGCGATTATCAAGATGTTTTCTTAGGAAAGATAAAAAACCCCTGGCAGAAATTAAACAACATCATCATCTTGACTATTTTATTACTGCAGGGTTTATAAAAGGGCGATATTTAATTTTGATAATTTTAGAATATATCGAAAGAACAATTTTCGGCGTCTTTCTAATCATGGATTAGCGCTACACTTAAACAAAGATTGTCTATTGGCCTTTCCAGTTCATCGCTCTTCTTTTTTAAATCGTCCTTAATTGGAACTCTGGAACCAGTTACAAACCAATGTAAGACTCGCTCCATCCTTGGCATGCTTTAAAAAGCGACTGAAAAACTCTTAATTTCTAGTCAGTAAAATAACGTGTTTCATTCCTGATTTTTCTTTTCCTTTCCTCTCCACCATCCTTTCCTTTCCTTTTGATTGATGATATCTCATTTTATATGAAAAAGAGTGTTCGAGTGATTGTCCATCTTTGTGGGGTTCGTGGGCATATGCTCATGTATGGTATGTGTTTATGGTGTCACACCTTTTCCTATTTTTTAGAATAATATAATGTACACATTTAAATACGTAAATCAATTATAATACATTACAATCTTACCAGGTGTGACGCGCCTCAGGTCAGCGGCTTCTATAGAGGCAAGTACTCTTTTGATCTCAGGAGTTCGTTGGGTTATTGGTACTCTGAGTAACTCTCTCTCAATTCTTTTACCGGGACAAGGGGCACAATTAAAAGAGGTACAATTTTAAAAATAAATAATTTATTATATAAATGGATTAATAAAAAAAAACCTTAAACGTATGTCAAGAAAAAAAAGTTTTAAGCTCGTAGATTGTGTTGTGAACTCTAACAAGGGGGTTACAATAGCAAATTTGAATTTAAGTAAAGCCAGGGCATAAGGTCCTGTCACGAAATCCAGCATTAAATACAAGGAAATAATATTCACCCAAAATTGAAGATGTCGTCTTAAAGCGTCTGTGATACGGCAGAGAAAATCAGCGAAAAAGTCTGGCAGCTATCAGCCTGATTTACAGCGCAGGTAGTATTCCGTGTGAGCAGCGTGAAGCAGATCCGTACACCACAGCGTCCCGAATCAGAAGAGGGCTGGGGAGCTCTTGCTCCCCCTTTTAAAGAAAATCGCGAGAGAGAGAGGACAATCGTTTCCCTCTCCCTTACCAATACGAGTGGCCCCCGAATGTACAGACGTGGAATTAAAATGTAATTTACCATGTCGTCATTGAAAGATGTTTCCAGGAAATATACCTGGCTGTCTCAGACAGCAAGCGGTGTTTCGAGACAAAGCAGATTTTACTATCGAACCCTTTTAGTAGTTTAAAATATCGCATCCTTCTATTTAAAAAAAACAATGACAATGGTATTCTTTACAATTCGGGACAGGGTTTGGAGCCCGAAGCGGTGACCACCTAGGAGTATTCTAAAATATTCCAGTATTTTATGATATTTTGATCTTTTTGTTTTCAAAGCAAGCACATGGTCAGTCATCGATCTGACCACGTGTTTTATAAAACATGATATGTCGAGAATTTACAATATCGAGGACGTATCCTATGCAATTTATCTTGAATGCCTTTTAGAGGATTTATAACTGTGTTTCTAAATAAAAATATAGTCCTCACAATGGATTTCGTGGGGATGGATAGTCATTTGAATGATTTATGCGACCACGTAACTTGCTTCCTATACCTTTGTCTGGTTGGTTGGAAGAGATTGCCACCTGGCAATAAGCCCGTCAGACTGTATTTGCAATAAAAGTGTTAAATAAATAATTAAAGAACACATTTTTAACCGGCTCTAGTTGACATACTACTTAGTAAAGAGGAATTAAATTTCTCTTCACTGTGTAATGTGCGTAACCGACGTGTTTCGATACAGGAACAATATAGAATATTCTACACTCAATAAAACAATTTAATTGTGAGTTTTTTTACATCATACAAACCAACACGCCATTTCCCCGTTAGAGTAAGCAGAAAGGACAGAGCGCCACTCTTTCGTTTTTCGACACACATATTTCGTTTTTAACACTCATCTCATTTACAATCACATCCATACCTTCTTATACAACTTCTACGAAATCTCTTACTTCTTACAAAATGTTACTTCCTTGATACAACTATAATTTACTTTGTTTTCCTCCATCACGCTATCCACTCACTATGCAGTGTGTATTTGTTTTATAAGACTTTTTTCATGTTACTATGATATTCGTATTAAAGTGTGAAAGAAAAAGTAAATTCGATGTATAATGAGATGAGAAAGGAAGTTAAGGAATTTCGCTAATTATGTAGTATTTCTCAGGTGATGTAAGAGTTACGAGGAATATCGAACGGCAAGTAGTGCTAGGAAATAATGACAATGGGGCACTTAAACATACAGGTATATACTCAAACCTGACAGTATTACGATCTATTATGATAATAGTCCACAATAGTATTTTAGTACCGAAGTAAACATTAATAAATGATAAATATTTTTAAGACATTTATTTTAACATTTATTGTAAAACTCATACTGAATAACAATATTAACCGCTTTTATATCAACGATGTACAAAGATGATAAAATTATGACAATTTTAATTTCAAACAATGTATGAAGACAATTTTTATTTTATTTATTTAACACTTCTATTGCAAATACAAACAGGCGGGCTTATTGCCAGGCGACAATCTCTTCCAACCAACCAGACAAAAGTAAATGAAGCAAGTTACGTGGTCACATAAATCATTCAATTCACGACTATCCATCCCCACGAAATCCATAAACATAAACGTGAGCACATGCCCACGAACCCCACAAAGACGGACAGTCACCCGAACATTATTTTTCATATAAAGTGAGATATCATCAATCAAAAGGAAAGGAAGGGATGGTGGAGAGGAAAGGAAAATAAAAATCAGGAATGAATGACACTTTATTTTACTGACTAGAAATTAAGAGGTTTTTCAGTCACTTCTTAAACCATGCCAAGGACGGAGCGAGTCTTATATTGGTTTGTAACTGATTCCAGAGTCTCACATTTTACTATTTTAACAACATTAATTTACTGTTTAACCACAAGTTATGTACCTAATGGGTGTTTTTTTTTATCAACTACGACGGAATGACCTATGTGGCCTAGTTAGTCTTGTCTTCCGTCAGACGGCTATAGATTCGACTACTGATGACACCCAAAAATTTGAAGGTTCCCAGTTTGATTGCGGAGTTCAACTGGTGACATAAAATGACCACGCTCGGTAAGTGTGAGTTTTGTTGCCCGTCCTCCTGTGGTTGTATTTTCAATATATGATACACGACGTGGAACTGTGAGTTACTTGATAACTACAGTGATTCTTTACACGACGGCTTGATAAATGGGGTCTAAGACAATATTGTATCCAAACCACCATATTTGAAATATCCGCATACATCATTATTCCGGTTATGTTGAGGAGTAACATACGAACGAATAAATTAATTAACAGAACAATTTTAAATTGCGGAAAAGTTATTTGTAGCAAAATAAATTATTACGAACTGTCATTGTGATTTTCTGTTTCAATTCTCGTAGTGACAAATTTCAGTTTACTCCCAATTCATCACAATGCCGGGAATGCACTTCGGAAGGAAGGACGGGGTGTGACAATTTCCTGGTGGATTCTGACACACGCGGAAAGAAAAAAAACTAAATTTTACGAGTTATCATTCACTAAATAAATGCTACATATTATAAACTGCATTTATTATACATAACACAATATATACAGTTTATAATCTCATATTGATTTTGTAGTGCATGAAAATTAAAAAATATATACCAAAGTAAGAAATAAAATAAAATTCTTTCGTACCTTTTTACATATCAACATTTGTACTACTGATACATTTGTGGGAAACTCGTAGTAAAAATAACTATTTTTTGAAAGGTTTATACAATATTTGCATTTTAACATTTTTACGAAATATTTTTTTTTCTTTATTCAAATATTTTCATAGTAAACTACATTTGGCCTCAATTAATAATAAGCACATTAGTAAAAGCACAAAATAAAATATTATTTAAAGATAAAGAAAATCATTTGAATGAATTGGAGTGAGGAGTGTAGATTAAAAAAAATCACTTAGAAAAGTATGGAACACGTCTAATTGAGCTATTAATTTCAAAGTGGAACCGAATGTATTGCAAAAATATATAAAATATGTATATATGATTCCCAGACCATTTGTTTACCACCAAGTCATTAAAACGTAATTTTTTATTTTTATTTATTTATTTATTATTACACATGACAAGAAATATATGATACATAATTTGCGAAAAAACCACAAATAATTTAATTTGGACATACAATTTTAATGGATTGGGGTTTGTTGCCTTTCATTGGTCGTGCCCCCAGTAAACTAGACTTATGCCTGTATCCCACTGAGGACATATAGCATGAAAAAATAAACCGATACTTCTTTCCGATTTTTTATTATATAAAACCCCGTCGCACATTTTCATCAACCTGACAAATAGTA
Source organism: Odontocerum albicorne (assembly GCA_949825065.1). NCBI lineage: Eukaryota > Metazoa > Arthropoda > Insecta > Trichoptera > Odontoceridae > Odontocerum > Odontocerum albicorne. Next base: position 8,924,767 of record OX463860.1, on the reverse strand, counting down.
TATGAGTGTTCAATAGTAAAAAAATCTGTGATGAGATAAGAAAATCTTACGCACTATCCTCTTTACTTATTCCGACCGGGAAACAATGTGGTCGCATGTGTGCATTTATATGGAGAGGTCTTAGTTTTACAATGAACCGATACAAATATTTAAAATGATGTTGATGAAACGTCGATTTTCTCAGCCTCATTATTAATGGATGAGCGGCACGGTTCTCAGATTATCTGAAACTAAGTGGATGATATACAGCCACTCCTCCAAGTCCTAAGTGATGATGTACGTGGCACTCAATTAAGAACTAATCTCACTGGGAAATGGCGTCACGGTATATTTATATTAAGTTATATATAAAAATATCTTAAAAGTCACGAGCTGTCACTGATCATTCCAGTTTCATACATCTTAGAAATATATTTTGGAACGCAGAAGCATCCGGTGTACGTACTGCCAATACATTACACTGCCGGAAGATGCACTGGGGAGTAAGAAAAGATACGAGGATGACACTCTCCAGACGAACTCTGACGTATTGGGAGAGGAACGACAAAGAAAAAGTTTAGCTACTTAAACTAAATATATGTATTTCTCTAGAGCTTTTATCGAGACTTCGTAGTTCATTCGAATGCATCGTTTCAAAAAATATTATTTTAAATTTTTTGTTACATACTCGTATTTTCTCAAAATTATCAAATCAAGCATGTTTTACGCAATCATTACATTCATAAGATGTATGCATGTAGTTAAAGTGCGGAAAGTACTCTTATGTTGTGATATGAAAATCGGGGGCTTTGTCCTCTCTGCGTACACCAACAGGGAAAAGGCGTTATTATGTGTATTAAATAACACATAAACCTTAAATTCATATTCATCCTTAATAACTATTCTTCTCAGTTACACATATGATATTTCTTCTCAGTTATACATATTTCTTCTCAGTTACACATATTTCTTCTCAGTTATACATATTTCTTTTCAGTTACATGTATTTCTTCTCAGTTATACATATTTCTTCTCAGTTACACATATTTCTTCTCAGTTACACATGTTTCTTCTCAGTTATATACATTTCTTCTCAGTTATACATATTTCTTCTCAGTTATACATATTTCTTCTCAGTTACACATATTTCTTCTCGGTTACACATATTTCTTCTCAGTTACACATATTTCTTCTCAGTGCACGAATATTTACAGTATTTATTCGGTTCCTTTTTTCAATATTTTCCCTGGTCCATTAAAAATAAATACAAAACCATGAGGCCCATTCCCTGTCAAAGTAGGCAGAGAGGACAAATCGCCAAACTGTTCTGTCTGGACACACATCCTTCGCTTTTTCTACGTCCATAGAACTCCTACGATTTATCTGACTTTCTACGTTTCTTTCTTCCAAAATATCATTTACTTGATCCAATCATATTTCATTGGTTTTATTCTACTATGCCTTTCACTCACATTCGCACTGTACATATGTTTTGTTAGTTCTACATTAATTAGTTCTACATGCATACAAAATCTCAGAGTGCTCTTCTTCATCTTGCTTAAAACATGTCTTAAGGGAACATTGTATTGTATAACACTTTTATTTTACACTCCTGTATTACACTTTTGATGTACACATCTGGCGAGCTTATTACCATGTGGCAATCTCTTCCAACGAACCACAAATATGTTAAAGAGTCCGTAAGTGAAAATCAGTACAAAGACGACTCATGGTGAAGAAACCCCTACTGTCCGAAAAACAAGTTGAAAAAAGACTCACTTAGGCGAAATAAAATTTGGACCGCAATTGGGACAACGTAATTCTTTCTTCGTTTGACGAAAAATGCTTTCCACAAAGGAATTTTTTGAGGTGTGAGAACAGCCAGAAGTCAGAGGGAGCTAAAACTGGCGAATAGGGTGGATGCTGCAACAATTCGTACCCCAATTCACTGATTTTCGCGATGGTTTTTTGAGCTGTGTGAGCAGGTGCATTGTCTTGATGAAAAATGATTTTTTTCTTCTGCAAACCGGGTCTTTTTTCACAAATTTTTTCATCCAACTGGTCCAAAAGGTCACAATATTAATCAGAGTTGATTATCTTACCAGTTTGGAGATAATCTATCAATAAAATTCCTTTTGCATCCCAAAAAACTGACGCTAACACCTTCTTGGCCGATTTCTGGACACGAACTCGCTTCGGAGCCAAAGTGCCTGGTTCACACCACTCCTTAGCCTCTTGTTTTGATTCAGGATCATGGTGGTAGACCCAAGTCTCATCCATAGTGATGAATCGACGCAGAAAATCCTTTTTATCCTTTCGAAATTGCTCCAAATGTTGCTCAGAAAGTCGCAAACCTATTATCTGGAACGTCGAGCAGTTATTTCGACAGATTCGACTTATATGGAAGTCTTTGCTCCTAGATTATGCTATAAAATTAGTAGAAAGTATGCCTCGGAGATGCCGGGCAATTATTACTGGTGGAGGCGACTGGACAACTTATTAATATTAAAGCATCATGGTTCATATCATGTACTCGTAGTATAGTATGTGTATATGTTTTTTTAATGCCTTATCCCAAATAGTTTTTCAGGTTTCGCCGTACGCGTCCTTGTCAAATAAACGGTACCATTATTTCATGTCCCTAATGAGATAGGAAAATAATAAAGATATTTATTACTTTCTATTCTGACATACATATTTCGCTTTCGTCACGTCCGTACATCTCGTCATGCAAACACCTCTTTTATAAAGGCAATACACGCTTCACTCTTTTACAAGTTTATTGATTTGTTTATCAAGTTTGTATACGTTTTCCTAAGCTCCCTATATCCTTCATACTTCTTGTATAGATTATTTTAAGTAAATATTTCATAATTTATTCTTATTTAAATAGCCAAACTATCTAAATGCACCTTTTTTATTTTAAAACACTCCTTTTTTTCAATCTACATTATTTATTCTATAACCTCTTATTGACGTACTACTGAGAAATGAGGTATCAAATTTTAACTCTAACTTTACTTGATCATGTGAAGAGTGGAACCGACATAGTATTTGTCTATACATAACATACTCTAACGTGTTCAGGTCTGAAATTTTGAACCTAAATAAACTGTATTTGTTTGTAATAAAGAAAATCGATAGTGTTTTTTGCTGTTAAAAGTTCAAGCAACTTTTTCGTATAAAAAGTCTACCAGGAAGTATCACTGCAATCCGATATACTCGTAAACTCACTGCTTCTTGTATCCTACCGCCATCAGGTTTTCGATGTTTCCTACTTATTATTTAAATTGAATTTTCCTTCATAACCAAGCCCTATGCGCTGTATCTTGTTTAGATACTGTGCATGGTAAATTTAACTTTACTTTTACGAGAAAACGTCATAAAAATATTGGTGAGTTTAAAATAAGTCTTAGGACAATAGGACAAAACTCTATGAAGCTATGGCTGAATTTAATATTCCTGTCAAACTCATTAACCTAGTCAGGCTTACAATGTCCAACGTTGAGTGCCGTGTCAGAGTGCAAAAGGATCTGTCTGAACCCCTTAAAACATTTAATGGACTTAGACAAGGAGATGCTTTGGCGTGTACGCTGTTTAATATGGCTTTGGAAAAGGCCATTAGGGATAGCGGCATACAAACAACAGGCCATATATTCAGTAAATCTGTGCAGCTCCTGGCTTATGCAGATGACATTGACATCATAGCGAGGTCGGAACATGAACTTATAAATGCCTTCCGAGCACTAGCAGCATCAGCAAAAAACCTAGGCTTAGTAGTCAGTGAGACCAAAACAAAATATATGCCCGTAAATGGACGCCAAAACCCAATAAGTCTACAAATAGACAACTTTACCTTCCAAACCGTTTCTGAATTTGTGTATCTCGGTACCATGGTGACAAGTAAGAACGATGTTTCCACTGAAATAAATCGAAGATTAATAGCTGCAAACCGATGCTATTTTGGACTGCAGAGGTACATGAAATCACGACATCTCTCTAGAAAAACCAAAACTCTACTTTATAAAACACTCATCCGACCTGTGCTCACCTATGGCTCAGAATGTTGGACTCTAAGTAGAGTGGACATGAGGGCTCTAGGGACATTTGAGAGGAAGATTCTGCGCAAAATATATGGCCCCATTTGCAATAACGGAGAATGGCGTATCAGGTATAATCAGGAGCTGTACGGTCTGTATGGAGACCCTACCATAACACAAGAGATTTTAATTGGGAGACTCAGGTGGGCTGGACACGTGCAGCGAATGAGTGAGGAAGACATTCCGAGAGGGCTCTTGAATGGCACACCGGGGGGTCGAAGAAAGCCAGGAAGGCCGAAGCTTCGATGGCTGGATGGTGTCAATAGGGATGCGCAGCTCATTGGCATCCAGAACTGGCGAACAGCAGCACAGGACCGCCAGTCATGGAGGCGTGCTTTAAGGGAGGCCAAGACCCGACCTGGGTTGTAGAGCCATTGTTGATTGATTGATTAAAATAAGTCTTATTTGTCTGAGATTTCTGCTTTAATTTAGCAGGCTTGAATATGAAAATATTTTATAGTAAATATACTTTTTGATTCCATCAAATACGAGTACATTAATCCCCAAAACAAGCATTCCTACTTCGATCTTTAGTTTTCTCTTACATAATTTCAAATAAAAGAGTCAAAATTTTATATTTATACTCGTACATCACAAAATTTTTTCAATACAATGTATTTAAAAATACTTCAAATACATGAAAAAATAAGCAAATGTGAATGTGTAATTGTCCAAAAAATGCTAAAATCCACATTTCAATCTTATGAGGATTGTGATTTGTAAATAATGGAGTATTTAACAAAAGAATAACTTAAGCGACAGAAAAATGTTTGTGAATAAAATATATAGTTGTGATTATTTATTTAATATTTATTTCACACTTCATTGTAAAACAGTTAAGCGGACTTAATGCCAGGCTCTGTTCCAACCAACCAGACAAAAGTAAATAAAGGGTGTTATATGGGTGCAAAATATATTAAATTATTATTCACCTTTACAAAATTTACAAACAAAATGCATAGTAAAAATTAAAGTGAGATATCACCAATCAAAGGAATAGGAAGGAATGTATATTACATATAGGTGTGTTATAGTTGCTTGGAGTGTAAATCCGTATTTATGGGTCAATTCAAACACTAAATAGTACCAAATGCTCGTGTACAGTGGTTTTCGATATTTCAGTATTTTAACAATGTCTCGTGTCGTAGAACGTTGGTTGTTCTCGATCAAAGACATTGTGTGGTCATCGTTAGTGATAGTCGATCTTAATGGGATACAATCTTGAACTGTCGTATCACAATAATATATTTTTTAAACCACATTTGAAACACACAATCGTTTTGTACATCGTCATCATACAGTACACTTTACGTATCTTTTTTTCGGTTCAAGCTGCATTTTTCACTTTGCGACAGTAAAAAAACATCAAGCTTCGAAAAATTAAAAAAAATGTATCTTCAAAATGTCGCCAATAAAATAAACAAAAAGCAGTACACAATTACCGAAAAAAATAAGCTTAAAGACTATCAGTACATTAGGAATGAATTTAGCCAAGTAACTTTTGTCTTAACGACACCCAACCGAGATACATGAACTACTTTTTGGACAACCCAGTACATACATAGAATGTAGATAAATACAGCTCAGAATATTTTAAAAAAAAATTTGTTTTAAATTTATTTATTAAAATTAAAAAATTAATTAAAAAATTGCTGTTTTATTAATTTGAGGTTTTTGTTTCATTTTGTATTGTATTATGACCGTATATTACAATTTTCAAAATTTCGTGTCAATTAATATTCACTCTGTATACTCGTACTTTTACTGGTGTTGGTTTGATAAATTGAATATTTTTTTCAGCTTTTCCCGCCGAAAAAGTACAAAGCAGTTATACGCGAAATTTCAATTAAGATAATGTAATTTGCGAATTTCCGCGTCATTTCCCCTTGTCGATTTTTTAATCTTTCGTAAATTTATTTTAGCGTGTATTGGAAAAATCGACTGAACTTTATGACAGCCTGCCTTTACGAAGTTAATCACGGCTTTCAAGATTAAGTCTAAAATTTCCTCGAGATGGATGTTGATTAACAAAGAAACTCGGATTATTTGTTTCCGTTAATTGTATGTATTTTATTAATAAAACGCCATGGAAAAAAAATTCGTAGTTATAACTTTTAATTTTTTAAATTAAACATAATTGTGAAAAATATATCGCAGTTATACGTTTGAATTTGTAAATGAAACATAATTGTTAAAAATGACTATTCTTAATTTAAATTTAATAAAAAAAAACAAAATTGAGAAAAATATCGAAGTTCTTATTTGAACTTTATGAACAAAATATATTGGAAAAACATTTTGCATTTCTTAGTTTGAATTTTATAAATGAGACGCGTAATTATGAAAAAAATCGCAGTTCTTAGTTTGATTTTTTTTAATAAAACACAATAGGGAAAATTATTGCAGTTCTTTGTTTGAATGTTGTAAATAAAATATAACAAAAAAACATTGAAGTTATTTTTTTTAAAGTTGTATTTTTTAAAAGAATTTCTTAAAGATTCATAAATGAGGGCATTTGTGACGAGGTATGTTTACGTGGGCAGGCATGAACTATCTACATGTATAGAAAATCGTAGAGATTTGCACTCTCTGCTAATCTCTAAAAGGACATAGCGTGAGGCTATGTATATATGTTTGCGATAGACTATGGTTGTGATTGTCAACCACCCTGTGACTGGAAGACGCCTATGAGTGTATTAAGTTTATTATGTATGTTGTTGGCTGTGGTCTAACGGTTAGCATTCACGTTAAGCAAGGGATCGTACTTGGTTCAATTCTTAATGGATTCACTTTCAGATTGGTTTTACCACAGACCATTTTAAATTAGAATATTGGTTTTTATATAGCTTACATGAGATTTATAAAAAAATCACTTAGGGATGTCAAGCAACACAAAATAGTAATTTATATAACTCTGTCTAACGGAAGGCTGCACTGGATAAAACCTTTCGACCATCTCAAAGATGTAACCTTCTTAGCTTTGGGTTTGATATGATGGTATGCTTGCCGAAATGCAACAACTTTAACATAATAGAACAATACACGCACACGCGTCTTTCATCCGCAGGATGGTTGAAAATAATATTCGATCACGAGGGATAGCCTATTGTATTGTATAGTATTTATTGTTAATCAGCTGTTGCACTTAAGCATGCACACAGTCTTAAGAGATGAAACACATATTTCTAAAGACAATAAGATTAACCTTCCATGACGATCGGAATGTTTAAATTTGCTGCAAACCTTTCATTGGGTAAATTTTTATAAAGCGCTATTTTGCATCAATCAAAAGTGCAATAAAAAATCACGATAAGCCGCAAATAAGCCTTTAAAAACAATGTTATTTATTTAACCAAACACTGTTTATTCCACTTTTTGTAATGGTATAACTCTACCGGTTTCAAGGCTTTCACCTCATCTTTAGGGGAGCACATACAAGTATTTTATGTATTCCCCTGAAGATGAGGTGAAAGCCTTGAAATCGGTAGGGTTATACCGTTACAAAAAGTGAAATAAACAATGTTTGATAAAACAATTTACAATGTCTTTAAACCTCCACGACGTTGATGCCTTAACTATAAACAATACTGAACAAAACGTATATTTAAAAATAAATTGGTCTAAGAGTAAATGTAGTCCTTAATCGAGTCTGGGGCGTCAGCTTGCTTAGTGTGAATGCTGAACGTTAAACCATGACCGCCGAGACTAATGTATCTACGTATAAAATAAACACAAATTACTTTACATATCCTTGTTTAGTAACACCTGCTTACCTATAAGTGCTTCGAGAATTTATGTTTGAAAACTTCTTAGAGCCAGAACAATTTAACATATTCCTTTGTTAAAAGAGACCGAACAGTTAAATATATCGTAACAGAATTTTGAGGTTTTCGTGAAACTAGTTTTTTTATTTAACAACTAAGGTGGCATGCAAATGTCAAATGGGGACGTATGCGGATTACTGTATGTTGATAACGTGATTGTGATGGTGGATAGTGGAGATAAATAGCAGAGTTTGATAAGTAAATTGAGAGATGAGAAAAGATCTGAGAATGAACGTTGTGAAATAAAAGGTTATGGTGATAGAAAAGTAAAGGTCATACATATGTGAATAATGAAAAATTTGAACAAGTTGGAAATTTCTGCTCTATGGGTAGTATTTTCTCTAATGATGGAATAAATAAGAGAGATATCGGACAGCGTGTAGCGATGGAAACAAAGTCAATGGGACACTTAGACACATGTTCTCCAAAACAGGCAGTATCAAAATCTGCTAAAATAATATTCCATGCGAGTATTTTGGTGCCAAATTTGATTTATGGGAGTGAAACGTGAACGTGGAAAATGACTGACATGAGCCTAATAAATGTTGTAGAAATGCGTGCATTGAGAAACATACACAGTGTGACAATCAATGTATGACAGATTACGAAAAAAGGGGATTAGGGATGAATGTGAACTAAATGATGATGTGTTGAGTAAGATGAAACAGAGCACGTTGTGATGGTTTGAACATGAAGAATGGATGAAAAAATAAAAGTTAACAAAACAAATATGTAGTGGAAGGTGTGTGAGATGAAAACTAAGGTTAGTAACATATGGTTGGATCGAGTGAATATTTTGAAAGAAGGAAACGTACAAAGTCAGATAAATCGTATAAGTGGAGGAGGCTAATGATGTGTGGCATGGTAAGAAAATCTGGCGTTTTGTGTTCTCTGCCTTTTCTAACAGGGAAATAGCATGATGGTTATTATATCTGTATTAAACTAGTTATTAATTTGAACATTTTCAAGTATATTTTGAGGCTTTCGCGCTGGAGTATTGTACAGTGTAGTTTGGCTTATGATGCAGAAGTTTAAAAAATATTGTTTTTATCTTCAGGGCTTGCTTGAAGTTAATGTTGCCATAAGTTGGTGCGCACTGAATAACGCTTGGCCTATAGCAGTCTCAACCGTACGTGAACGTATAAGTCCGTCCTGGTTTGCGATCGTAACGTGAGCGTATAGTTTCGTTCCACCACGGGAGAGAAAGCAGGCGGCTTTCATTAGTTATTATTCATTTTCAAGCCAAACCAAGCGGTAACAACACTTCGTAACACCGTATACAACTAATGTTCAAAGTTATACACTAGTTTAAAATATGTTTTGAGCTATAAATTTTAAATAAAACAAGGAAAACACTTCTTTTTTAAATTAACAACGGTTTTATTTGAGTTCACTACTGGTTTCAAGGACCTTTGTCTTCCTTATCAGGTGAAGATTAATTAAAATATATCTGAAATATATTTTACATAAGTGTAATAGGTACAGGAGAGGGTGAGTGGAGTTGTAGCTAATAAGGGAAGGAGAGTAGGTAGGCCTCAAAAGGATGGCTTTTGAACCGAAAATATTTAGCAGGACTACGGAAAACTATTATTGAAACTTACTAGGTTGTTTATAATGTTAAGACTTTTTTTTTTATCAAAAATCAAGTCAATTCAATATTAGTCCTCTGATAATTATGATTCCCATTCAAAAGTCATTATTTTGACGCCTTCCTACTCTCCTCCCTCTCTCTTGTACCTGTTACAATTAAAAACAATTATTTTAGACATAATTTATTTCATCTTTACCTGACGAGGAAAACGGGAGTCTGAAACCGGTATTGACCTCAAATAAAACAGAAGATATTAAGTTAAAATGAGTGTTTATTTTTTTTCATAAAAATGTATGTCTTCCAAGGCAAAATATAAATCATTCTACGAATCGCCTTTTGCGGTATACTTGGTTCGATTTCGAAACGATTTTCTTGGTTCAATCAGGTATACTACATCCTTATCCATATTTAAGAGTAAATTAAAGAAACATTATTTATCTCCCAATATTCTTCTTCCTTACTTCTCTAACGATTCTCATCCTAATCATCAATATTTTCCTTAAAAAAAAAACAAGCATTATTTTACCTTTTATTAAAATCTTAAAATCAAATACCTTTTGTTTAAATATTTTTATTGTAGTTTTTTCAAAACATTTTAACTTTTAGTTTGTTTTTTCCAAGAAGGTATTCATACGTTTATTTTAATTTTTGTTAGTTTTTTTTTCCAAATATTCTTACCTTTTATTTTAACTATTGTTGTTTTTTTTTTTCAAATATTGTTTTTACCCACTATGTTAAATACACCGTCATAGATACTAATATTTATTATGAAACAAAAGCTGGTTGACTGCAAGGAATTGCTTTAAGGCAATTAGTCCACCAGATATATTTGCATATCTGCTATTTCATCTTCGTTTTACGAAATGAAGATCGCGTCATCTGGAACGGCGAACAAGAGAGCTTTCTCTATAAGATAAATGGACCAAAAAAAATAGATAATTGGATTTTTATTGAGTACTGCAGTCGATTTGGCTTAGAACTGGAAGGTGTAGGGGTGAATCATCTCCGCACTTCCTGATCATTAGGGAACTACTTTGTTCAGCCATTATCAACCCTTTGGAATACAACTGGAGAAGACTTTTGAACCATAGTCTTAGTTGCAGTTATACATAATTTGAAGCAAGATATTTGAATCATCTTCCATCACAACTTAATGTTTAATACAAAATACGTTGTAAAATGGGTGAGACAGAGAATATATTATTGACGAGATCACGTTCAATGAATGGATAAAACCAGGATACCACGTATAGTTTATAATGGTTACCTTACAGTAAATCGATCACCTGGCAGACTCCTTAGCAAAATTGGACATCGAACCCGAAACCTCAGAGAGAAAGGCCAACGTTTTACATGCTAGTCCATTAATATCCTCAACTTAGGTAAGCAAAAGAAAACGAAATTTAAACTAAAATGAAATACAAATATTGAAAGCAATACATGGTTTGAGCCATATTACAAACTGCAAAAAAAACTCGACACTAAAGAGATTTGGAATTAGAATTGTTACAAAATTTCTTACACTACTATTTTTCTTGGACCGGTTAAATTTTGTAGGACCTTCAATTGCGATTTTTCTTGGACCGGTTAAAGTTTGGAGGACCTTCAATTGCGATTTAGCAATAATTTAACTACATTTATTTAATCACATGAATACAATCAATTTGTTTTTGGTTTATAATGCAAAAAAAAAAACGAAATATAATTAGTTTCAACTCAGTAACGTCATATTGTGTTATATATTTGTTGTAAGTATACAAAACAACTTAGTGAGCTTATTGCATTTTACAGCATGTTCTAATCAACCAGAAAACCACTAAAGACACCTAAAATGAAAACCACTATAGCATTATTTTCGAAAAAATCTAAGTTCCAACTGGAATCGATCTAGAAAACCCCGGGCTGAAAGACAAGTTTAATAATTTACCTACTTAGCCACGACGGTGTAATAATGAAATATTCTCTTTAATTTACACATCAACCTTGATGTTACAATGAAATATTCTCTTAAATTTACACATCAACCTTGATGTTACAATGAAATATTCTCTTAAATTTTGTTCATCTACGAGTAGGTGAAATGGTAAAATTTAGATTATAAAATTTAAAAACATTTTATCATTTTAATTGCTTCCTGTCGGCTTTATCACCGGCGATTTCCGTATTTTCTTCGGGTTGCTAAATTTACATTGCCGCAAAATGAATTTTCTTTTGGAAGTACTCGTATTTAAATGGGTTGAGGGTTGCAAAATATTATTATCGTTCGTAAAGGTGTTGTCATTAATAAATTATTTTGATTCGTTAAGTATTGGACGCTTCCGGAATATAACTTTTGTTTGTTTTGAAAGTGTTTATTTTCGCCAATTGAATTTATTCACCAGCTTGAACTTTTTTTTAATGCTGGTCAATGAAGTAGGAAATAAAAAAATATAATAATAATGATGTCTCAAAAGTTTTTCTTTATTCTCTCTCCCCTTAAGGTTTGTAATGTTTTTTCATACAGTTTTATTTAAGAATAAATACTAATTATTTTTAAATTTCTTTATTCATTTGAGAGCGTGCTGTTTGACAAACATCCATTTATTTTAACCAACCAGCTTATATTACAAAGATAAAGTTATTTTAACCCTTGACAGATTTAAAAATAAATAACTATTTAGTTCTTTAAATAAATCTGGTGTCAGTTTGTGAAACTTCATAATTAATATGTAATTAAAACACGGTTACTTAGTTTCATTTCACTTCATTTATTGCAAATCACAAATCACACTCGCTGTATCATCAGGTGAGTTGTCAAGATCTGAAGTACTACCATGATCAAAAAGTTTTAGGACCGGCCACCGTGTGGCGCTGTCAGTCACCCGGTTGGAATTCTTTTTTTTTTGTTAGATTACCACATCTATCATTGACACTTCCTTTCAAATTTGAGCGTCATAGCTTAACATTTGTAAAAGTTACGCTGTACTGAGTACGTCTTCCTTTGTGCGTGTTTTAGATTTTTTACAAGTTTGAAAATGACATCAACTGTGCATCAACGAGTTTGCATTACGTTTTGTGCGAAAAATGGATTTAACGGTCCGTAGACCTTGGAAATGTTGAAGAAGTGTTTTTGGGTGGCACGAACGCTTCAGAAGTGTTCGTGAGACGGTCGAGGATGACGAACGCAGTGGCAGTTGAAAACCGACGAAAACATCGATAAAATCAAATAAATGTTGGCCGAAAACCGCAAATTGATCATCAGAGAGCTTACAGAGGACTTTAACATCGCTTATGGATCCGCTTAAGGCATTTTGGTTAGTGATTTGGGTCTCAGACGTGTCGCTGCAAAACTGGTTCCGAAAAACCTTAATTTCATGCAAAAAAAGGACCGCGTTGAAATCGCGAAAGACATGATTTCCATGAGTTTTTGACCAAAAACAACACGATTACCATCCAGCAGCCTTCGAATTCACCTGATCTGGCTCCCTGCGACTTTTTCCTGTTCAACCGACTTAAAAAACCGCTTCGCGGAACGCGTTACAGTACCCGAGAGGATGTCATGAAAAAAATCTAAGACGGCTCTGATGGAGATACCGAAAATAGAGTACCAGCGGTGTTTCGAGGATCGGATCAAGCGCTGGCGTAAGTGCGTTGCAGTCGATGGGGAGTATTTTGAAGGGGACCATATCGATTTTGATGAATAAACTTTTATTTTCGATTTTATGAATAAAGGCCTAAAACATTTTGATCAAGGTAGTATATATTAATTTCATCATGATGTGAGACGTTGCGTATATATTAATTTCATCATGATGTGAAGTGCTCTTGATAAAATAAAGACGGGTGTCAAGTATTGGGAATATTTAAATATTTTTCAATTTGCATTTAAACATGATTAATGAGATCTGAAAAATCTTCGAAGTTCGTTCTGTAATCGCACTAAGTGGAGCGCAAATATGTTGGGTAAAATGAGGTGTGGTGTGTTAGTATGCAAAGAAATCTCTCGTTATAGAGAACGTCCATATTCTGAAACATTTTTAAAGGGAACTAGATTTTTTGTGAAGATATGAAGGATAACATAATTTTACGTAGTTGAAAATTATTTTATTTTATAACTTTTGAAATATGTAACATACAAACAGCATTGATAAATATAATTTCGTATAATTTAAAAGGCAAACGCTGCAGCAACCTTCCACATATGGATATCTTGGATTCTGTACATATGTAAATACTCGGTACTTGTAAAACGCGAGTCTAATCTGAATAAATTGGTCTTAAGTCCAGAGACTCTTGTTTCCTTTCTAGACATTGAATTGAAATTGGTCTGATACACCTGACCAGAGATAAAGGATAATATAATTTTACGTATGAGAAAGATCCAGAATGTGGAAAAATGGGTTCTACATAAACTAAATGAAAGACAGCAAAAAAACCGAAAAACCACTTGCGAAATGCTGCTCACCAGGTACAAAATAAAATCATTTCTCCATCGAATTGTGACTGGTGATGAAAAATGGATGTATTTCGAGAATCTTAAGCGTAAAAGATCATAGGTAACTCCAAGCAAACCAGCGACATCGACTGCAAGGCCCAATCGCTATGGACTGAAGACAATGCTCTGTGTTTGGTGGGTTCAGAAGGGTGTTATCTATTATGAGCTGCTAAAACCTGGTAAAACCGTTAATACTGAACGCTACCGACAACAAATGATGGATTTGAACCGAGTATTGCGTGAAAAACGACCAGAATATCAAAAGAGATAATATAAAGTGATTTTGCTTCATGATAATGTACCATCGCACACAGCAATACCGGTCAAGGAAACGATTGAGGCGTTTAGTTGGCAAATACTTTTGCATACGGCTTACTCAACAGACTTAGCTCCATCCGATTACTAGTTATTTGCATCGATGGGACACGCACTTGCTGAGCAGCGCTTCACTTCTTACGAGAATGTACGAAAATGGCTCGATGATTAGTTTGCCTCAAAAGAGTAACAGTTTTTTTGGCGTTGCATCCACAAATTGCCGGAGAGATAGGAAAAATGTGTAGCTAGCGATGGGCAATACTTTGAATAAAATATTTTTTACCATTTTCATACAATATGTGTATTTTCTATAAAAAATCCGGTTTCATATTTACAGACCTATTTACTTCTGTTTCTGCAAAATAAACTTTATTGACAGGTATTAAGTGATCGTCAAGAGTCTTTATTGAAAGCGTCGTTTATTTATCCTTAAACCATCACTAGTTGAGAGTTTGTGTTCGGATTATCAGTCCATCTTAGGGACACCTTACTCCTGCATTGAAGTCATGAGACGGATATGGGATGTTTTTTTTTTATATATTTGGAGTTGTTTGGTGAAAAACATGATGGTAGAGAGGACATTATGGATAATTTCATCTATTTTAATGTTATAAAATACATATTTATGCAATTATATTTTTATATGCTACATGCATTTATATGTAATACAGAGAGTAAGGATTGATACATACTCGTATATACACAAACATAAATATTTTATTTTATAATTTATTACGAAGTTGTAGGGTGAGTAGTAACAGAGTAATTTTAAAAGATAAATATTTTGAATAGATAAATACAGAGTTAACACTCTATAATTATCAATATAATCTAGAACGAAATAAATGCATTATAAATATATACTAAATGCATTGAAACTGAAACCTGAATAAACGGATAAAACATATGGTATTATGGACTCAGGCCGCCTTGTTATCAATGTTATGTTGACTTTTCTGAAAATGTATGTTTTGAAATGGTATAAGTCAGTCTATTTGTGTTCTATAAACGTGAGCCTCAGTATCTAAAAAAATTCATTCAGGTCTTATAAAATAGGATATATAAAATAGTTGTCCCTTCCCCTACAGTAATATTACCAATATGTGCGAATAAAAACTTCGATTTCAAAACGTACTCCACTGATTCAAAACCTGGAAGCTTGATTGATGGACTCGATGATAACGTTATCTTTCAGCTACGCTCTTCGGATAGTAACCAATTATAATATGATGATGAGTACTAGACGAATAAACAAATTTGATCAATTGAATAATGTATTTAGCAAGAACAAAGATTAAACACCTTGAAAAGGAACGTGTCACTTTTTTAAAAGTCTAAAATAAAATATTTCAAACTAAAAAGCCAATTCAAAAGTTATCTAAAATTAAATCAACCCTAACTCTGCTTACCACGTTTCGTGAAACTTCTTAATTAACGAGGGCATATAATAAAAGTTGGGTATTTACGGGTTAATCCACTACCTACACGTTCAGGGCATTAACAATCCTTTTCCACTCTAACTAATGTCCTCTTTTGATGTATTGGACTGCCTTAACCCTTTGAACTCCAGATTTTTTTTTGTATGACATACCAACAACTCCAGGGTATTTTTTTGAAATTTTACTATAAAATGATAGGTTTTAGAAATAATTTATTTAAAAAAAAATTAATAAGGTTTCATGCAATTTTTTTATTCAAACTATTAGATAAATGTTTAAATGAGTTTATTTTGATAAAAAAAATAACAATTCAACATTATTTTTTAGTTTTATAATCTTTCAAAGTATGATATCTGAGGAAACAATCCCCTAAATGCATCCTAGGTTTTCCAGGACAGGTGTCGCAAAACTCATATGTTTCATGTCGTTTGCCCATTTTGCCTCTATTTGAGCAGACCACACAGTCCTTCTTCTTTCCCTTCTGCAAAACATGAAGTTTACCATCTAGTCGTACATCAAAAGTAGAAGTTGATGGCCTACTTCGCAGCTCCCGAAAGTCTCCTACCAACTGATCAACTAAATTCTTGACAAATTTCAAATGAGTTAGTGGTTTTTCATTATTTTTCAATTTTATATTCTTGTAGAGGATGTATGCATTGATTGAGCAAATTTCCATTCCCCAGAAAAAAAGTTTTCTCCACCATTTTAATGACTTCCTGAGAAAACAATATGTGGAAGCATACTGGTCGGCACGGTCTACTCCACCCATAGATTTGGTGTAGTTTCGTACTACATTTGGTTTTTCTGTAACTAATTGAACACCTCCCTTCCCTGTTCTGGAAACAGACGACATGCCAGCAGAATCACCAGTACTCAGCATTGTAATTATTCTTTTATCCTTCCATGCCAAAAGCATTGTTTTTCTTTTTCTTACAGCCAAAACTTTTTTATTGCCAAACTTTGGTTTTTTTATGGTGATCGGAATGCCTTTTCTGTTGGTCTGTATCGTCCCAGTTAAATGACATTTCATCTTCAATAGTGCTTCAGCAAGTGGAAGACTTGTGTAGTACCTGTCTGTAAACAAGTGGTATCCTTGTGCATGGGGTACCTTCTCCAAATTTTTTCTGAACAAGTAGATGGGTATTCTCGAACTCACAGGCAAATCTGGGCTTGGTAAATTCTCTGTAGTAATACTACCGTAATAGGGAAGAATACTGTACACATATGATGTTTCAGAATCCGCCAAAACGTAAATGCGTATTCCCCATTTAGTAGGCTTCTTTGGATTGTAAGTGATGAAGCATATTCTTCCTTTGAATTTCACTACTGATTCGTCAACACAGATATTTTTGTTGGGTATGAAATAGTCAGCAAATTTTTTATTTATATATTCTAAAAAATTACTGACTTTCTGAATCCGTGTTCTTAAATCACTATGGCCAGTTTCTTGTGTATTCAAGTGTAACATCCAGAATATTTGATGAAATCGAGATCTCGTGAAAATATTTGCAAAGAATGGGACTCTGGAATTATCTCTAGTAGACCAATATTCTTGCATATTGGCAAGTGGCATTGTTCCCATATTTAAAATGACCCCAATGAATGCCCAAAATTCATCTTTTTGTACATCACGCCAATTTTGCCAAATAGAATTTGCAGTTAGAACTTTTGATTGAAGTTTGACTTTTGCATATGCATTTGTTTCCCGTATTATCTCCGTTACAATTTCTTCCGTGAAAAATAATTTGAAAAATTGACTTGGTTCTTTGATTGTTAAAGGAACATTTGGTCCGACATTCTGAGCTCCGATGTCAAAATTTATAATGTCAGGAGAATCCACCGTATTGGATATATCAATCCATTCATCGTCTTGTGAATCTTGAGCGCTTGTAGTACTTGAAGAACTATCTGATGATAGAAGAGGGCCAACTCTGCGTTTTTTATGACCAATGTACTCTGATTCATCACTAGAGGTCTGAATATTGATGTTACTATCACAACTTTCATCACTACATACATTTAAAATAAATTCGTCTTCACTTTCACTCAGTTGCGATTTTTCCATTATTTTAGAGGGTAAAAAAAAAAACTTGTGTAATCTCAACGGTGTAAAAGGGTGCGTACTGATTATTTTTCAACCGAAACACGTCTAAACAGTAGAACAGTTGTTGTGAAACTAATGTAACATGTTTATACCTGCTCCTGGGTGTCCCGAGATGTTTGTTTATGTAAACAATACAACCATAAAAAATGGCGACATATAGTCGCCTCTGGAGTTATTAAAATAATTACCATGGCGACTATATGTCGCCTCTGGAGTTATAAGGGTTAATAATGGCTTATCTTTGTCATTTATTGAACTTTTTTTTAAAAGAATATCAATTTGAATACGTAAATGAAGGCAGTAAAGCTTTATTTCAGTCATTATAAGGACCGCATATTAGCAAAGCTGAAAAACTTATACAGAAGAACTTAATTTAGATTTCTTTGATAAGTTTTTTTAACCACATAAACGCAAGGAATTAGTATACTCGTACATACATTAAATTTTATGAACAAATAATGTTTTACAAACGTTAAGATGGTTTGGACATTAAGGCCGAGGCAACACCAAAGTGCTTCGTTAGGTGCTAAGCTAGGTTTTACGTGACTCATATACTATGTGACTTATTGCCTGGCCACACCAAAGTGCTACGCACAAATTCATTTGACAGTTGGGAGTGGTTGAGCCAACACACGATGTCACTCTCAAAACTAATCAGTTTCATTACAACTTACCACATTTATTTACTTTCTGTGCAACTTCATTCCATACACATTAAAATTTTAGTGAGCATCAGTTAAGTTAAAAAATTACGTTAGGTTCGCCTGAACTTATAAACCCATTTCATTTAAAAATATTTTTTTGCGAACTATAAGTTTTATGAAATAATGATAATAATATTAAAAATATAATTTATACAGCGCTGTTTAGATTGAAAACTCTCCTTAAGGGCACTCATGTTATTGGTTTGTCTTATATTACATTTTTATTTATAGTTAAGGCATTAACATTGTGGATGTTTAAAGACATTGTAATTTGTTCTATCAAACACTGTTTATTCCACTTTTTGTAACGGTATAACCCTACTGGTTTCAAGGCTTTCACCTCATCTTCAGGGGAGCACAAACAAGACTCCTTGAAACCGGTAGGGTTATACCGGTACAAAAAGTGGAATAAACAGTGTTTGATAAAACAAATTACAAATATTACATTTTTGTTCTATATATCGTGCAAATTGGCGGAATCGCCATATCTCTTCTAACTAGGCAAGGAGGTCGTCAATATATAATATATTTTAATAAAAATATAATTGTTGTTTAAATAGATATATGAAAAAAGAAAAAGAGGCCTAATACCTGGGGCCAGATACACAGAAATCTATTTCACAAATTGAAAATATTCACTGTAATTCTTTATGCTTATGCATATAAATATTATACCAACGTGTACATATTTTCTTCTTCTGCTCACGTTTTTCCGCCACACTTTTCAAAATAGGTCGTTGAAATTAGTATCGTGCCGCTGCGGTTTTCTCTATTAAAAAATGGGCCAAACAAAATTAAATTTTAGGTAAATAATGAGGTTGCGGCTAACAATTTTGCATAATGGAAACAGGAAGGCCAAAATTTACAAAACTCTACGTGTATATAATTCTACTGAATAAATTGAAGTGTTTTTTTTTAAACAATCTATTATTTTATGACATACACTAAAGCTGTCATTTTTGGCATGCTGTATTACATTGTATAGTTAACCATATACATATTATAGTATGCCGTGAGTTACGGTCTAATGTTCTTTCTCAGACAAAATTTCAAGACTTACTAAGAGTATTTTAAGTATCACGTTCTACCTGCGTTGTAGCATTACCGTGGCAAATAGTTTTTTTTTAAGTTGGGTAAAATATATATTGTATAAAATTTTGAAAGAACGTGCTGTTTGCTAATTTGAAGTAGAAAGTTTTAATTAATAATAAAACATCGGATTAAAATTATTTTCAATTTATTATTCATCTTTTGTGTCTAGATATCGTAAATAAAATTGTAAAATAAGTGAAACATAGAGATATATTGTACACACATATAAATTTTATATAATTGCGACAGAAAAAATGAGGCTAAAATAATCACTCAAAGCCTTAGCTCACCATTTTTCAGACACTCAACCAGAATTGAAATAAAAGAGAAACTGAAGTATTTTAGAATAGGATAGAGCGCAGGACAAAGGACTGACCATTATATTTTTGCAAAGCCCCGCGCGAGAGCCTTTTCAAAATATATAAGGGTTGAGGATAATAGACTTCCTGCGACGCGCTGGTCGAGTATCTAGTATAGCAGGACCTCTTTGTTTTTTTGGATTGTTTGGTGCTTAGGAAAGAGGCTGAAATGAGAATGGTGCTTCGAGAAAAGAAACATACATATTAAGAGTATTTTTGTAGATGAGTGAGGGTGCAGTTGAAATATGGTATCCATAAAAAAAGGTTCTATGTTATAAGATCTTACGAAATTTTCATTTCAAAATATTTTTGTCGCTGAAAGTGTTTATTTTTCAAGAAGGCTGCAACTGTTATTATCAGTTCTTGTTTATTTCTCCCTTAAAACTTCAAAATATAGTCACAAAAATGGTATCTACCTATCACCTTTTAGTTAAGTTATCCTTGTATCCGATATTATGAGGGGGTTCATGTGCCAGTGCTCCTTCTATCTACATGATCACGCCAGTATTATATTTTATTCTTGCTTCTTTGAATATATCATCTGTGCTTCAAGTCGTCAGATTTGAGAGCTTCTGACCCTTAATCTAAAATATTTTTTTACGATAGTTTGTAATAGTATCATCTCATATGCTCAAAGGAGTATGTCGGCTCTGGTTTATTAACTATAAGCCATGATCGGCCTAATACAGGTTTTATAAGAGTAAGACGAAGTAGAGCATTTTGAGATGGTTTGGGCAAGCAGAACGAAATAATGAAGACAAACTAACAAAACAAATAGATAGTGGAAAAGGCAGAAGAAGACGTGGTAGAGGAAAGCCAAGGGATTTACGGTTGGATCAAGTGAATATTTAAAAGAAGAAAATATAAAACGTCAGAGAAATAATAGGTGTTGTATGAGAATGTGTATGGATGTGGAAAATGTGAAATATTGTGTTGAAATATGAAAACATCCATGGACTAGTTGATAAGACGCTGGTCTCCCAATCCAGAAGTTGCGGGTTCGATTCACATTGTAACCTGGATTTTTTAAAAAGAATTTCAATCTGGTTTTTACTTAAGACATCTTTAATATATTTCTGGTTGGCTGGAATATATGTCCACATGGCAACAAGCCCATCAGATTATATTGTATACAAGGAAAGTGAAATACAGAACAAACGCTTGGTGCTCTGTTTCCTCTGCCTACCCAACAGGAATGTATCTAAAATATAGTTTAACGTTCACTCTTGTGTCCGTTTATTTATGAGACATGGTTTTATGTAAACTGTTTTTTTTTTTATTTCGGCGATATTTTCCATCTGTACGGCCCTGATCTCAGGGCTGACGAAGATCTAACCCTCCAGCCGTATTCAACGCTTACGCAAGCATTGTTATTTTTTAGAGGACGTGTAGTCACATGCGGTCTTTTCAATTCATTTTTTTTAGTTTTTTACGCTATTTTTATTCTTTCATGACATTATAAATTTTGTCTCAATATAAAACAAGATAAAATCGTTTGAATAAAATATATAATACTTTATTATCTTTGGCGATCTTTCACAGAAGCATATATTATCGAAGGAAACTTTCTTTTGAGTGTTTGAATGGAATTTTATGTTTTCATATCTGGAGTGTTTTTGTTTTGGGAGTACCTTACTACTAGTTTGCATTTTGTTGTTTCGGAATTTTTATTACTTCAGTTTTCTTCATGAGTTTTTGTGTGTTTTTTTTGTTTCTTTTATGATTTTTGTTCTTTTTTTAATTTTAGTTTCTATTTTGCCAACGAAAATTGTTCGATTTTGATGTACTTGTATCACATGTCTCTGTTTCATACATAAATTAAGTTCTGTTTCTATGTTGTGTTTCAGTTTAGCACCTTTTTTATTTTGTTTTGATTTTTTTGTATGCTGTTTTAATCTGAGTTGTGTTGTTATCTCTTTTGTGTAGTTGTATAAAATTTATATTTTCTACGAAAGCTGCGGCTTTTAAAAATGTACATACCATCACGCTGTTTCTCTTGCGGGGTAGGCAGATAGAACAGATCTCCAATATTTTCTTTCACTTTACCCTCCTTAAAAATCTAGTCCATTTGGTCCAGTCACGTTTTCTTTGGTCCACCTCTTGCACGCACTCCTTTCACTTCTGACTTGTATATTCGATGAGTCATTATTCATTATCTTCGCATGTCCAAACCGTCTTAAAACTCATTTCTTCGTCTAACTTAAAACATCCATTTTATAAATGCATTAATTTCTGATGTCTTCTTTTCGCTTTCTTTCAAACATTAACACACCACATATTTTCCTAAGTGTATGCATCTCCATGAAAAAATAAATTAAAAAAAAAAGTTATTTGATAAAACAAATAACATTCTCACTGTTCTTTTTGGGGAAGGCAACGAGGACTAATATCCAATCTTCTTAATCACATGATCATCATCATTGCCGGGCCTCGCAGTCGAGGATCCCCTCACCACTCCAACGTCAGTCCTGAACCGTTCTCTCACGTCGATTGTGTGATCTTCTGTGAGAGAACAGCCCGATCCTGGAGGCGCACTCCCTCCCACAAATACCACAGACATATGGACCCTGCTGAGCCACCTGGCCATGTTGACTTATGTTCGAAGCGCGCTGACTGTTTCTCATACGTCTAGCCGCTGAGACGCCATCAGCCTGAGAACATACGGCTCTCCACCCCTCACGATCCCGAGCCACCTGCTCCCAGTCCTCAGGCGCCCCTCACAAACTAAGCGACTCTCGCAGACTGTCCTTATAGCGCATCCTCTGCCCACCAACTCTTCACTTGCTCACCACTTCACCGTATAAGACGCATTTTGGGAGTCTGTGATCGCCCATGCGTATCACATGCCCGGTCCACCGCAATTTTGCCTTTACAACCATATCCTCTATAGGTTTCCAGTTGAAACGTTGCAGGACCTAAACATTTGTGACACGATCCCATTAGTGGATCCGAAGAATTCGAAGAAAAAAACGCTGGTGGAACATTTCGAGACTTTGAGTGTGCGTTCTATAAGAAACCCAAGTCTCAGACCCATAGAAAAGCGTAGGGAGGACAACAGCCTTGTAGACTGATATCTTTGTGAACTGGGAGTTGTCTGGAAGAATCACGTGAACAGTTTTTGTGACAAAACATTTTTTTTTGTTATTTCTGTCGACTCGTGGTATTAGAGTTTTGATCGTTCGAAGTTCTACATATCGGAAGTATGATAAAATAAAGTGGATTTATACGTTTTTCTTATTCGAATATGAAAGATTATATATCCAAAAGGTGAAATCAGCTTATAAACCCACGAATAAATTTGGATCAAAATATTTGGTCCGAGAACTTAAAATGATCTGACGAAATTTGGACTCGGAGCACATCTGCTGACAAATTATCTCTGCACCCTCTCCAATCGCTTTCTCTATATGAACATTTTATATAGGATTCCATATTTGAGATGCATATTCTAAAAAGCTATAGGTTTTATGAAGAGTTTTGAATGAAAGGAGATTTTGAAAAACTTTATAGATTATAATTACAAACTTTAACATACTTTTTGCTTTGTTAGTTATTTTTTGACATGATATCTTTATGCCAGTTTCATACCCAAAATAGCTAATAAATCTTTGACTTCTCGAAGTGATAATCATGGCGTTTGAAGTGGAATTTCAAAATTATTCGTGTTGTTTAATATCGAGTTTCACAAAGTTTAAGCTAAAACTTTTGATAAAGAATTGATTATATTGATTGGTGATTCTAAGATTGTGATCTCAATTATTTTTGTAATATTTGATTCATAATTTTTTTTGACTTTTATTGCTCTTTCATGGATTTATTTATCCGGTATTTTACATATTACCGCATTTTTCATTAATTTTTTTTTCAAGTTTTCTGGGATGTAATCAAAATATTATAGTTTTTGGTTAAACTTTTATATAACTTCATTATAATAAACTCTATAAAATACCACTTTATGGTAAAAACGGTTCTCTTTGCGTAAACATAATCGTATAATTTATTGCGTTAGCACATTCATTTACAATTAATATATTGCGCGAGTACATTAATTTACAATTAATACTCGTATATGCTACATAATATGTGCGATTCATTATGCTACATAATTAATTCATTAATTCCCTATGATATCAATTATCATATCAGACTTGACGATGTTGACATGTTGAAGGCCGTAGACAAGAGACTATACTGTGTTTTGTATTAAGAATCATGGAAATAGGCAAGTTACTCACGTTTTGCTATCGTACGTGTTAAAAAACATACCGCACATTACAGGCACAACACTCGCATACATCTAACGCGTGCGAATAGTGATACTGGGAAGATTCAGCAGATTAAATCCCTTGCTTTTTTTTTGTTTATTATCGGGAATCGAATCCAAAATCCCTTGTCAGAGAGCCTGTGTTTTGCCAACTAGACCACGGAAGTACAAAATATGTTGATATAACACGTAAACGTGCAATATGTTGATATAACACAATATGTTGATATATTATATACAAAATATGTTGATATAACACGTAAACGTGCAATGCAATATTGTTTGAATATGATTTTGGTCGTTGTTAACAAATACACGATCTCCATGGCATAGTTGGAAAGACGCCTGTCTTTCAACCCGAAAGTGACGCGTTCGAGTTGGTTCGATCAAAATAAATCAGAATTTGATAAACACTCTTAAATATATTTATAGTTGGTTGAAAGAGGTTGCCCTATTGTAATAAGGTTGTATTATATACAGCAAAACTTTGATGCAACACGATATTAAATCTAGAGTTGTTTACACATGGAGAAAATACTTGAAAACTGTCTTGAAATCTCGTTAAATGAGTGACGTTTAATGGTTCACAAATATTATCATTTTTTGGTTCAGAAACATCAGCATCTAAACTTCACCCATTCCACATAGAATTAGTGTGGGATGGATGAAGTTTAGATCAATGACAGGAGTTCTATGTGATCCGAAAATGTCAGTAAAGTTAAAAGGAAAAGTAAACCAAACGATTGTCAGACCCGCACTCCTCTATGGCTCCGAATGCTGGACGATGTATAACTTTTACTCTAGACAACTAGAAACTGCTGAAATGCGCATGCTAAGATGGTCAGAAAGCTCACGCATTCGTGGAAGCCTAGGTGTTACAGACATCAACAGCAAGATGGAAGAGAGGCGATTGAGATGGTATGCCCATACGTTGGATTCAGAGCACTCGATCACATTGTGAACCAGGCAATCTGCATGGATCTTTCTCGAATAACAACCAGAGGAAGACCAATTAATTCATGGGTGGTGCAAAAAGATAACCTGATGCAGAGGCACTGCCTGGGAGACGTAGTTCGGGACAGAAGAGCATACAACCTGAGGACGAGGAGAGCTGACCCCAACAGTATTCGCAGACAATGAGTTGGGATGTAGCCAGGGAGAAGAAGAAACCTCAGCATTGTAAATCGTACAAGATATAAAACACAACTTCATTAATATGTTTAATTTCAAAGTATTATTATTTATTTATTCGTATGGTGCTTCTCTTCATGATTTACGAATTGTTAATACGGATATATTGAAGAGCATGACCAGGAGATTGTATTGTTTACGGCCCATATAATCAAGTCATTGTGCTAAAAACCACTGGAGTAGATACGCAGCTCACAGTTCACCATAGTACATGTTTAAAAAACTACCGCTAAGATTTTGTTTTAATGTTCCGTGTATATCAGAATTCATCTGTAACGTGTCTAGCCCCATCCTTCCGCAGTGCATCCTCCGGCACTGTGATCAATTAGAAGAATGAGATTTATTCCTTCGAGAAATGAAACGGAAATTCACAATGACAGCTCGCAATATTTAATTTTCCTACAAATAACTTTTCTTCAAGTGAAGCTCGGAAATTGTATTTCTGCAATTTAAAATAGTTTTGTTGATTTAAAGATTCATTCGTGTGACAATCCTCAAAATGTAAGAATCGACGATTTATATCGGCATGTAAAATAGCGTGGTTGGGTTAAAATATTATCTAGGACTCGAGTTATCAAACAGATGTGTTAAGGACTATGCAAGTAACTCATGGAGTATGCAAGTAACTCACAGTTCACCGTTGTATACACACATGTTCAAAATACAAACAAACGTAGAAAAGCAACAACACGCATACGTCTAGTACTCGAATTTCGATGCCATATATATTCTCTAACCAGAGACAGCCCTTTTTTGGGTAACATCAGGATTGGAACCCTAAAGCCTCGGGTGAAAGTCAAGTGTCATTGTGTCATCAACTAGACCACGGAGGTGGTCAGTGTAAGTATGAACAAATATTACTCTCTTGATAGGAAAGTATGAGAAAATACAGGAAACAATTTAAGTAAAATTTAACAATGGTATTTTCACCAAAAATGAAAAATGACATAGCATAGCGGTCCAACTTAACCGACAAGTGAATAATATAATTAAGTTTGTAAGTACCTTTCATGGTACTTCCTGGGCTTAGGAAGTAGTTGGTGTACTTATTACCATCGTCCAGTTGAGAACAAAAGTGGGACAAACATTGCATTGTTAGCTCGCTTGGAGTTAAGCTCTTACTTCCTCCATTGTCATAAGCAGAAGTTTTCGAGTTGAGAGAGGACGAGGTTTTTCGACCCGTGTTTAGCTGGAGACAAAAGATATTTTCACTCCAGACACAGGACGATTTGAAATGGTCGACAATGTTTAAAATTAATGATTTTTAAACATTGTCGATTAGTAAAATTATTAAATGAATGAGATTTATTTTCATTCATTTGTATGGCACATTTTAAACATTGAAATTGATGAATCGGACATATTGAAAAGTGGGGCCAGCGGACAATATTGCCTTCAGCCTTCACCTTTAGAACCAATCTAGTTGGTACAAAACGTAGTTTGTGTTTGGAATATTACTTCGCATCTTAAGGGGGTATTCTCATTTGGAATTTTCCAAAAAAAATTTTTTTTTTATTTTATTTTTTTATAATCCTTTTTTGAATAATTTCTAGTAGGAAATGTTAAAAAATCTTGAAAATTCTAAAAGTTATGAGGGTTTATAGTCGAGTATGCGCTGGTCTAAAAATGACCCGAGCTTCGCAGCTGTCGGGTCGTCTATTGTTTTGGCAGTAGCCTTATTTTCCAAGAATTCTCGTCCAATAAGGATTTCTTGGAATTATGAATTGATATTTAGTTTTGTTATGTAGAAGAGTAAAAAGGGGATTTTAAACAAATTTGTATGGCCTTGGAATTGCTGATTAACACTAAGCTGAAAATATTTACTTTAATTCGTGTAAAAATCGCACTTGAAACTTTAAACGCGTTTCCTGAAAAATCACTTTTTTTTTTTAAATATTCCCCGTAATAACTCCAAAACCAATTAACAGGCTTTAATGAATGAATAAGTACTTATTCTCTTTGTTATACCTTTCTCTATAGCCGGTACTATAATTATTTCAATTGATAAATTTTTTCGATTTTTTTCCCTCCTCTAAAGACAAAAAAAAAATATTTAAATTTCAACAAGCCGCCATTTTTTTCTAATTTCTGTTTTTTTAAATTATTCTATTACCGGCTATAGCCACATGATTTCTGAGTAAAACAGATTTTTTTATATTTTCTGACAAGTACAACAGCCACAATTACGTTCCTAATGGACCCCATCCATGTACGGGCGGCCTTACTTCCAACTTAATGACAAGAAAAACATTTTTTTTTGTTATAAAATTTAATGAAAATGTTCTTAAAAGATAAATAAATATGTTTAAAAAACAACAATTAAAAAAAATAATTCGTTCACAGAAAAAAAAACATCTTAAAAATGGTCGATTTTTTGGCCCTTGAAATGAGAATATCCCCTTAAGATAAACCTTTTCTATGGATATCCTACTAGAAACATATAGAGTATATTACAATAAAAATCTACCGATTGCAATTTCTCAACTACAGTTACACGTTGGTATTCATCAACCGTCAGAAAACAACAATTGAGTAATTACGGATCTAGTTTGGTAGATTTGGATGTTGGTGTTGTTAAGTTCAGGAGGATCCTTCTCAAGCATTTCCTCAATCTAAGATTTTGTCCTTTTTTTCATCCAAGGAAAAATAGAAAGCCGAAGAGGTGTTGGCGGGAGGCAAATCTCCTGGCTCTGCAATATACGTGATTGGACTGGCATAAGGGGCGTTGGGGATATTTTTCGGGCTGCCTAGGACAAAGATATCTACTATCAAGTGATATTCAACGTTGGGAGGACCTGACATGACACTGGGAAGAAGGAGACTAATCTAATGTTAGTTTTAAACAACACAGAGGAAGACCAAGTAAAGTATACTATAATGGGATCAATTGGATGAAATTTTGGGGGCAAAGATATCTACTCTCAAGTGATATTCAACATTGGGAGGACCTGACATGACACTGGGAAGAAGAAGACTAATCTAATGTTAGTTTTGAACTACACAGAGGAAGACCAAGTAAAGTATAATAGGATCAATTGGATGAAATTTTGGGGGCAAAGATATCTACTCTCAAGTGATATTCAACATTGGGAGGACCTGACATGACACTGGGAAGAAGAAGACTAATCTAATGTTAGTTTTAAACTACACAGAGGAAGACCGAGTAAAGTACGAGTATGATGGGATCAATTGGAAGAAATTTTGGGGACAAAGATATCTACTCTCAAGTGATATTCAACGTTGGGAGACCTGACATGACACTGGGAAGAAGAAGACTAATCTAATGTTAGTTTTAAACAACACAGAGGAAGACCAAGTAAAGTATACTATAATGGGATCAATTGGATGATATTTTGGGGGCAAAGATATCTACTCTCAAGTGATATTCAACATTGGAGGACCTGACATGACACTGGGAAGAAGAAGACTAATCTAATGTTAGTTTTGAACTACACAGAGGAAGACCAAGTAAAGTATAATAGGATCAATTGGATGAAATTTTGGGGGCAAAGATATCTACTCTCAAGTGATATTCAACATTGGGAGGACCTGACATGACACTGGGAAGAAGAAGACTAATCTAATGTTAGTTTTAAACTACACAGAGGAAGACCGAGTAAAGTACGAGTATAATGGGATCAATTGGAAGAAATTTTGGGGACAAAGATATCTACTCTCAAGTGATATTCAACGTTGGGAGACCTGACATGACACTGGGAAGAAGAATACTATTTTGTCTGGGGGCCATTATTCTATTGTTTTTTTTAACCAAAGTATTTATTTTTCATTTGTAATATGTCTTTTAATATCCCCTTGATATCTTGTTTTTCGATTTTGTTTATTTTTTAATTAATATTTTATAAGTTATGTATTGCTGATTATTTTGACACTGTTTAAGCATTAAATGTTTAATTATATACGAGTGTATGTCATAAATTGAAACGTTTTTTGCAGTGTTGACACGTTATTACTATTTTTAATTTTACTGTTATGTACAGGACACTTTAGTGTAATTTATTGTGTAAAAAATAACTAGGAATTAAATTGAGAACCCCTTTAACTCTCTTGGACTAGTTTGTAAGACGGTTGACACCCAATTTAAACTGGGAGTTGCAGTTCGATTCCTGTTAACACAGATTTTGAATTAAAAATATGATGTTTGTCTAGTTTTCACTCAACACCTCTTAAACATCTTTCAGATTTGTTGGCAGTGATTTTTACAAGGCAATACGCCCACAAGATTATACTGTATGCAAAAAAAAGAGTATTGGAATACAATACAATGATATTTAACTGTCTTACTAACTATACCACGAAGTTAATGAAAATATGTTTATCAAATTCGAACTAATTTCCAGCCTTGATGAACTACATGTTTATTGGTACCATGCAGTGCCACGCACAGCAAGATAATTCTGTAATAAATTTTAACATGAAACTCGAAAAAGACAGCAATTTATTTAAACACACGAGTAAACTTGTAAAGCTTTCTACTTTAAAATATATATGGCTTCTCCTTCCACACGTGTCAAATAAAATAAATCTTTTATATTACAATGTTAAGTTGTGAAAGAAAATGTAGAAAACAGCATTATAAAACCAAAGGTTAATTTACTTAGTTTATGTAAACTTGAAAGATGGACTGAAAATTAAGAGTTATTGTTCGAGTGAGATTAAAGTTACATACGTGTATATGTAAGGATGTGAATGTTAAGTGTAAATCTTGTGTGGTTTTTAGTATTTAGAAAAAATATGTGAAAATTGTAAATCAGGAAACTGACTTTTTTTAATCACAGGTATTGCCTAGCGAAGTGATTTTATATACACACAATATTGAAGATTTTAGTACTGTTTTTTATTTTTAGTACTGTTTTTTATTTTTAATTTCCATTTAAATTATTAAAGTTTTAAATAATATATTTTGGAAATGAAAACTAAATTATTTTAACAACAAAAATATATGTATTTTTTACGTAATAATATCACCTAAAAACGTATATTGTCAAATTTATAAAAAGTAGCGCCAACGTTACTAATTTACCAGACTGTAACATTTTTTTCAGGAATCCAGCCTGAAACCCCTGAGGGAAGTCAAGTGTCTTATCAACTCGGCCATGAATGTCGTCATATATGTATTATAACAACTTGCCGCATTGGTACACAAAGCCAAAATATTCCTTACAAGTTTTAATAACATATAAGACTAACGTTTAGTAATAAAAAAAATGTGATTGACACCTTGACGAATTTCTGAGAAATAAATTTATGGTAAAATTGTTAGCGGGTTAATTGCTATGTGGTAATGTGCTAAACGATTTAATGTTTCATAAGTCTTAAGTAATATAAAAAAGACTTCAATCTTAAAAAAAAATATTAATACAAACCACTTCTGGGCTAGAAGATATGAGTCCTGCTAACTAAAACACGGAATTTAGAAATTAATTGAGTTGTAAACAAAAATTTCATCAATAATTTATTTGCTACAAGCAAAATAACAAACAAAATTATAAACATAAAGTACAAACAACCAACGTCCGAATTAAAAGTGTTCATCTCTTTTACAGTAAAAATAACTTCTTCTTCTTCATCTTTTTTTAGGCCTGTTGGCCTGTTATGATCCTGCAGCATTGTTTACCTCTTGCAATGTCGACTGCCAGCTGTCTTTCCATCTTTTGGGAGGTCGTCCTGGAGGTCTGTTTGCTTGGGGGATACTGTCCCTGGCCATTCTTACGGCTCTTGGTTCCGCCATTCTGGATACGTGTTCGTTCCAGAACTTCTTCTCTGTCGTCCCCATTTGACAATATCTTCAACTTCGCACGTCCTTCGGATTTCTGTGTTACGTACTCTATCACGAAGGGTTTTGCCAGCGATACTACTAAGTATCTTCATTTTGCTGGTTCGAAGGAGATTTTTGGTTCTGACAGTGTTGGCTCTGGACTCTATGCTGAATGTCATTATGGGGCGGACACAGGTCTTGTAAAAATAACTAAGAATGAAAAAAAACATAATATAATCTGGACTGCATATTGAAACGAAAATATGGATGCAATGATGTCAAATAAGTCACGGACAATTGGCTTATATTGTCACCCTGAATAAAAAATATTGACGTAGGATGACCAACGATATATGGACAATTAATGAATTATTTTACCCTGATAAACATACATTTGATACGAGGATGTCCAACAAGTCACGGGTATTTGATGAGTTATGTTATCGCGACAAAAAAATATCGAAACAGTCAATGAATTATGTTACCCTGATTAAAATAATTTTTGATGTCAAAATGAGGATGACCAACGTGACAGACATTTGACGAATAATGTTATTTTTATTTATAAAAAATATCGAGTTAATTGATGAATTATCTTACCCTGATTAAAAAATAATTGACACTAGAATATTTTTTCCAACAATTTCGATGCAAATGACACTAATATTGGACGAATTATGCTACCCTGATTAAAATAAGTTTGGATATAATAATGTTTGTTTAACAATTGTGATTCACATGGTACGGACATTTGACAAATGATGTTATCTTGAAAAGAAAAAATAGAGCGAGACAAGTGATTAATTATGTTCCCATGATTACAATAAATTTGGTGCAAGTATGTCCATGAAGACTAGACAAATGATGAATTATGTTATGCCAATTAAAAAACAACTGAGTACCATATTTATTTACTTTTTATCTTTGGGTAGAAGAAAAAATCTATTTTTTAAAAGAAGTTTTTAAAACAGTATTCATTAAAAGCAGAAAGAGAAGATAAAACATTCTTACTTTACTACGAGCAGAATAACGATCTACATTAAAAATATGTAGACTTAAAAACAAACAACGCATACAATTTTGTGCTTTCATATAAATATGCTAAAGCAAAAAATGTGACCGCAAAGCTTAACACAGAGAACAAAAAGAATGTTCAATCAATACAACATTTTAAAAAGCAGAGAACTTTCAAGTTCGATAAATATTATTTTTGTCGTCGGAATTAATGTTCCCTAAAAATGATACCAGACTAACAATGAAAACGTCAAACAATAAAATTTTATTGGAGAATTTATTTGTTTCCGTTCCACTAAAACGAGTTTGATTTAGTGGAAAATTTAGACAGCGCGTTTGGATCGACTTGGTGCTGAAATAAATTAAACGCTGAATAAGTTATAATTTACTAACTGGTATTCCTGTTAGCTGTTAATTGCAACCGAACCACTTTTAAAAATATTAACTAATAACTTATATTTATTTTGCTTTTTCAATTACATGTTAACAATTATAAAAATACATTTTGTATTGCGCTGTTTAGAGAAGATACCTCAATGGAGATTTTACTTTGGATTTGCACCCACTGTTATTGCCAGACTAAGAATATTTTAATATAAATAAACATAAAGCGATTATAAGGACAGGAAGGTGGTAGTTGCGGCCATTAGATGAAAAACTCCTCCGTTTATTTATCTTTAATTCTGTAAGGAAACCTTGATGCGCTTTGTGGTCCATGGAATACGGAGCATTTCCCTCCTACATCATTTTAAAGGTATCTACCACGCTTCTTTCCTCCCTTCCTTGTATGTATATATGTATGTAAGTTGTTATCTTGTTCTACAAACTAAAAATAAAAGCAAAAGAAAAATCTCACGAGGGGATTTTATGTTTTTGCAGGGTGGTAGTGAATCCAAGATGAAATAATGTTGGAGATTTCCATCTAAACAATTTACCTCTGTGGTCCTTTTAGTTTACCGGATTTTTCAAGTGTTCTTTAAGGCTAAAAAAGGATAGCAACGAATATGGGATTGGAAAGATAAAATTACATATATATTTAGAAAAATATTTTGAATATTATTATAAGGTTTTTTTTGTTAAAACATACTATCTGAAAATGTCAACTTGAAATAAAAGTTAAAAAATCATCACAAACAAAAAAAAATCAGATAAGGCAGACATAGAGGAGAAAACAATCTGACGGGTGTATTGCTAGGACTATTTCAACAAATGAAAAATACATCAAAGAGTTCTTACATTAAAATCAGATTGAAATACTTTTTAAAACATGAAGATACCAATGGAAATCAAACATATCATCCTCAGGTTCGTACTCTGGTGTCTCATTTACTAGGCTATGGATATGTGTCGATTGTGGTCTATGTTGATTCAGAATGGGACAGGTGGAGTAGTCACCTAATAGGCTAGAACTTTACTTCGTAGAAGGGTTAACATGATCACATTTATCGTGATAAGCAAGCCAAAGAAATGTTTGCAATGTAACATATGGGTGAATAATGAAAAACTAGAGTAAGCTGAAAATTTTCACTATATGACAAGCGTGTTTTCGAGAGATGATAAGTTAATGAAATATATTGAAAGACGCGTTGAAGTCGTAAAAAAAATTAATGGTGCTTTTTGAATATGTTTGCTTATAAAACCATTCCAAAATCTTAAACAACGATAGCGTACAACCGTGTATTAGAATCATCTTTAATGTATAGATGAGAAACATGGAAACTAAAGAAAAATGATAAGATCTGAATATATACAGTACAAATGCGCGAGAGTTGAGTGTTATTCGTATAATCAAGAAAGAAATATTGATATGGTTAGCGCGTATGGAGTCAATGAGTTCTGAAAGATTAACAAAACAATGACACATGTCTAAAATGAAAAGTATACGAGGACGTAAGAGATAGCTCAAAAACATTAATGCTAAGCACAATTGAGAAAATAAAGCTGTAGATCGAGCCAAATGCCGTAAAACTGTTCTTTGTTATCATATACCCAATGAAGAAAGAAGACATAGACAAAATGCAAGCACTGAAGCTTCTAGCCCCATATATATGTGATCACGCCGATGCGTGACGCGAAGTATCGTCTTGTTGGGTCGCCCTATCGTTGCTGCGGCCCCGTCATAATGGGCTCCCTTTTCGCCGCGACTGGCCCAGTGTGGTGTAATACGCTGGATGGTATTATTGTCACCATCCACCGATATTACTGTGACAGGAGAGCGTCGCCCACTTGCTGCACTTGTTCATAGACCATCGCCGGGAGAAGACCTCAAATCCGGGCTAGCCAGTCGCCGGCGCGCTCTTCATCGCCGAAACCTGGGCCGAGTTACCTGTGACTAACCGCGACCACTATCGAGAAGTGCATGACGGGTTACCTGTTGTTAGCCGAGAACTCCGAATCCTGTTATCCACGCCAACGTCGAACTTACACCACAACCGTGAGTAGAATTCCCTTTATATCCTATTCTTTCCAGTTTGGCTAACGCCAAACTTATATGCTTATTTGGCTCCCATGACATACAATGGCGTGCCGAATTCAATAAAGGTAAAGGTAGGAAAACCATTTAGACAGTCGATCGGAGCGTGGTTGTTATTGCGACAGGATTTTAAGTACTTGGGCTTTCAGGATGAATGACGTGTGGAAAAGATTTGTGTGGGCTCTTGAGTGTGGGTTTCTTTTTGTTGTTTTGAATTTGTGTTTCTGTATATTTATGTTTTTACTTTTATTCTTATGATTGTGTGCGGTATATTGTGGGATGAATATTTTTGGTCTTTCTGGAGGGATGATGTATGAGGAGTTTAATTTCGCATGATGTTTCCAGTTTTAATTGAGTGTCACTTTTTGTCAGGTTGATGAGAACGTGCAACGGGGTTTTGTTTTTGTGTAATCAAAAATCGGAAAGAAGAATCGATTTATTTTTTCATGCTAAATATCCTCAGTGAGATACAGGCAAAAGCCTAGTTTACTGGGGATACGACAAATGAAAGACAACAAACCCAGATCCCTTAAAATTGTATGTCCAAATTTAATAACCTGTTGTTTTTTCGCAAATGATGTATATTTCTTGTCATGTGTAATAACAAATAAATAAAATAAATATACAACATGATATACCTTTTTGATAATTTGGCTTATATACCTAGTCATCATCAATAGTACAAAAGACAAGTACTCTACTCCCCCACTTACTATTGTGTCCTCAATTGTACTTATCACGGGTAAATTTAATTCATTCAATAAATCGAGGAAGAGGTAGGCCGAAGAAGGATGTATGTTAGTTGGATATATTTCAACTCAGGGAAAAGTAAGAAGCTTTATAAATTCAAGAGCATGTGTGACGAGATGTATGTGTATGAATGAGGTGAATTCTGATTGTTTGGATAAGATGTGAAAATCTATCTTCTTTGTCCACCTCAAAAGGGATTTGATGTGATAGCATATAAGTATAAGCAAATAATAACCAAACTAAAGGTTCATGAATTATGAATTTGTATATTGAACGATTTGGACAAACAAATATTTATCTTTAAAAATACATCATGAATATAAATGTGGTGTAAACAAAAAGCTACATTTTTCGGTAATATTTCAGATGAGCAAGCAATCTTGACTCGTCAAAAGATAGTTAACGATAAATTATTCATTTTCTGGAGACGTATTTATTTTTGTTTTTGTTTCTTATAGCTCGAAATCAGGTATATATAATGTATTAGATTGTTCATACTATTTATGCAAAGATTTTATCTATGATTTCGTAGTTCGTTGATTTTATAAAAAAATAAAACATATCAAATCGTATGACTGACTTCTTCAAGTGGAATAAAAGTGTTGAGTTACTGCCCTCGAAAAAACTTTGAAACAAGATATAAAAGCGGGCAAATTGTTTGGAAAGTTGCTTAATTCTGAGTTCTATGTAATCTTACCGAATTCATTTCCAGCTTTGTTTTAGTTTTAGACCACGAAGTGACAAGTATTATGAAATGGCGTTATTCAGTAAAAAAATATGTGCCAGAGTAGACAAAAGTTTTTATTCTTCAATCGTTTTGTGAATAGGTTAATATGAATATGTGCTTAATAGATCAGGAAACAAAGTCAACGGGACAAAAAAACATAACACTCTAAACGGACGGTATTTAAATAAAACAGTATAGATTTATT
Source organism: Odontocerum albicorne (assembly GCA_949825065.1). Classification (NCBI taxonomy): domain Eukaryota; kingdom Metazoa; phylum Arthropoda; class Insecta; order Trichoptera; family Odontoceridae; genus Odontocerum; species Odontocerum albicorne. The sequence continues at coordinate 8,888,386 of OX463860.1, read as the reverse complement.
GATAACACTACATCTTTAAAACGTCCAACAAATATTTTTGTTTCCTTGTGCTTTTTTGTCTGTGCTCCAGAGAGTGATACGGATAAAATCAGATAGATATTGGTATTTAGAAATATAGCACGATTTTTATGTACCTTTCTTAGAATAGTTATCGTAGATTTTGACGTACCAAAGAAGGAAACTTAAAATGTCAAAGAAATCAAAGAAATTGTAAGAGACGGTGTATGAATGAAGAAGATGCGAAAAATGTGTGTTGAGATAGGAAAGTCTGACGTTCTGTTTTTCTACCCAGTCTGACAGACGTACGTTGCTATTTGTACTTTTCTTAGAACTTATTGAGATATACACATAAAAATTAAATAACTGATACAAACTTAAAAATAAATGAAAAAAAACGTTCTGAAGTTAAACAGAAACAATACCATATTCAAAGTGTTTCTGCATATCCAATGTTAGAAGGGAACGAGAAAGGACGCACACATTTACCCCTTCAAGAGGAAGAAGGACATCACAAATGACGATTCACTGCTCCCAAAGCCTGCATCTATCATACAATATAAAACAAAAACTCAACCCAGGATACACTACACCCATCACATTTCCCTAATGCTCAGTCAGTTCAACTGGTGGACTACCTTATCCTCTCAATTCATCCCATTTGTTCACTCGAGCATTTTCAGAAATTTTCATGCATTCAACATTATTTTTATTCTCCCCCTAGCCCTAAATGGCCCCTGCACGAGATGGGTGGAAAAAGGAAAATAAAAATGCGAATAAGAAAAACACGGCACGTTACAGAAAGTAGTGATTTTATCGTCACTTTTAAAAGCAAGTCAATGAGTGTGCAGGTCTTACGGCAGTTGGTAATAGAGAAATAACACCTTACCAGCTACAAATTGTTAATTTGATTTTTTTTTCTGACATTCAATCCACAATAGTTCCAATTTAATGTGGCAAAGTATTATATATGCTTTCTTTTTCGGAAATGAGACGAAATTTAAAGTCAACTTCATTTACATCTAAAAAATGACTGTTACTAGTCCTGTAGCGTGAAATGGCCTGCCTTTAAGGCTAAGGTCACACCAAAGTGATTCGCTTAGTGCTAAGTTAGGTGCTACGTGACTTATAGGATAGACAAGGTGACTATAATAGTCACGTAACGTGGCGCGAAGCGTGCAGTGTGGACATTGCGGTATTATGGGGTGCGTTGGTTCGCTAGGATATGTCATGTAGCTCGCAACGTAGTTCTAAGCACCAAGCGAGACTCCTTCCTGTGTGGCCGAGGCCGTAGTGTTAGATATATGTATGGCGTATTCAGCTTAAGGAGGCACTTGAAAACAACCCTTTTAGGGAGATTTTTAAAATTTATAAATATTTAGGAACACTGCACACATACATTACATAACACCTACATCCTACAGTGTCTCTATCATATATCGAAAGATCTACAAATGTTTCTTTGTATTGCGTCTTTTCTAAGTAAGTTATATGTGGATTTCTTACCAAATATGTTTTTTCTGCACATATGTAGATGCGAGGAAGGACATTCTTTGATAGCCGCGGCTACTACCTTCCTATCCTAATACTCAACTTACAAATATTTAAATTTCAATAATAGTGAGTTCGAGTATCGAGTCAGAGTGCACTTAAGAAAAGCTTTCCTTCTAAACTAGTTCATATAAATCGTCCTTTTACTCGTATTGTTATTACTATATACATATGTTTTTAAACAAATACAAAGGGTCTTTCACGGTGCCTTATATTTTTCCCTTATATGTCCACATATTGTTATATTTAAATTGACATATGATAAAATTTGTCTATCTAACGATTCTGTTTTTTTTATGATTAAATTTTTTTGTCTTATATAAAGTATTAATGTTAATCTTTCACTCAACATTGAAAACAAAATTGTCAAACAATTATATGGTAGTTGATAGGAAGATATTATTCTTAAGAAGAAAGCTCACTTTATTTATCATATGGATGCTGAAGTATTTAAAGTGATTAATAAAACATTTAATTTTAAGTTTAAATAATATTTTACGGTCAGAATCAAAAGTGATTATCCAGACCAAATTGAAATACTGAAATTAAACGATGATATTTTTTTTCGTGAAATAAACGCTATTTTGTTCATTACTTTTTTTTATCTGCGATGACATTAAGTTCATGTTATTGATTATAATCAAACAATGTATATGTATGTCTAATATTTGGTAAAACGAAAAAGTTAAGATTAATGTTATATTCAAAATTAGTAAAATTTTAATGAAGAAAATATAAAAAAAACATAATTTTATATTTAGTTATAGGACAATATTATGTAAAATTTTTATAATCAGTTTTATACAAATTAAATAACTAAAAAAATATTTTTTAGTAATGGGTTTGATTCCTGACGATGCCCAAAACAAAGAAAAAAGAAACAAAAGACTTCTGTTTTTTCCTTTGTTTTATATTCCTTTGTCTAATTAAATAGTTTCTTCTGGTAACAATATTTATATCCCCTAAACGTGTGTGAGCGTGGTTGCCTGTCCACGTGCTGTAATATTTCCAACACGTACGTACGATGGCATTCCGTGACTTACTTGCCCCCATGAAGACATAATTTGTGACCTAGTTGTTAAGAAGCTTACTCAGAAGTTTCGAGTTCGATTCCCGATGGCACCCAAAAAGTAAATAAAGTGGGTCCAAGTCTGGTAAAAGATTTTATCAGTAACAATACTCGCACACACCGAATTTGCGTAAGTGTTGTCTTTTCAAATGCAGCAGTGTTACCAATATATGCAATAACGAACTACGAGCTCCATGCCTACTCCAGTAGTTCTATAACCCAGGGCATAGATATGATACTAGAGTCGAAGTCAATATTGGCTCTCAGCCAAGCTCTTTAATATGTCCGAATTATAAATTAAGATATATTAGTACCACATAAAGGCAAAAAAAATAACTGGCCTACTTCAGTGGTTCTTAACCCGATAGCTCGATTATTGAGGCCGAAGGCTAAAATGTCTTTAAGCCACAATTCGAAGATGTTGAGGGGTATCATACGAATGAATGAATTATAGTTAAAAAGGGCTGAAGTAAAATATTTTCAATTACTTTTCTAAATTAAAAACGTTTGAACCGGAAAACAGGCATAAATAGGTCACAAATATTCCTTTATTGTATATACTCGTACAAGTACGCGAGGAAGGACAAAAAACAAACACATTTCTCAAGATCTCCAGTAAATCGAGCTAAAATCCAGTGGTTTAAATTTAATTGAACTGTCAACCCAAAATCAGGCCAGTGTCTTTCTTTGAATATAGCCGGCATTGTTGTGTATAGATAATAAAAATATATAACATAGAAATACAGTAAAATCTTGGATGTCTCATTGTTTGCCAAAATCATTACTTTATATTTTTATTATCCAGAATATAAAATTTACTATTCATACAATTTTGACGACAAGACGAACCATAGATTACAAGAACACAACGATGCTTAAAACTCTTTATCATCATCATCTCATTTTCCCATTTACTTGGAGTCTGCGTTTGTGCTCTGGTCAGATTCATCTACGAAGTCATGGTCGAATCTTGGTTGATGCTATCATTGTACCTTAATTTTAACGACCTTTTTATCTCTTTTCAGGAAGCTCCATTCCCAGTTTCTGGTTTCCACATGTTTACCCGATTTTCTTTGGATATATCCATAACACCGAAGCCTAGATTCTTTCAATTTCAGCGAGAAAGGAGCAACTTTCAGGACATTTTTTTCTTATTTTGTGTTTTTCACTCATTCTTGAAATACATGAATGGGTGAACATTTTGATAATCTGACATCTATGTTTAAGATTTCAGTTGTTGTTTAGTATTTAGTTCTATTGAATAATACTGGTTATATGACGTCTTTGTATATTTACCGTGATGGTATGTATGTGTACTGAATCTCGTTTTAAAAAAAATATACCAATGGTAATCGAACCCGCATCCCCTGGGTTGAAAGACAGGCATGTTATCAATTAGGAGAAGAGTCCCATCATTATCGTAACCATCATTAAAACTTGTTTAAATTTTACTAAATACAGTTCATTTTCAATTACATGGTCTGTTTTGGTTTATATTGTTGATTTCCACTAATTTTCAATCACATAGTCTGTTTCGGTTTATGTTGTCAATTTCCACGAATTTTCAATTGATTTAATAATTATTTATTTTTAAATCGTTTCGCAACCCTGTTCAGGTCAAAAAATATATAAATCCGGTTGTATTTAGTGAAAGGCAAAAACAAATAAGGGTTGGAAAATCCCCCGATACAGCGCTGGGAATTGTGGATGATGAATTGTTCCACAGATTCACTCTGATTTCGGGATTTTGACAATTATTGTGACAGAGACATCAACGTACAGTGATGTATTGTGGCTGATTTATCATTTGATCATAGGAAGAGAGGGAATACATAGAGAGATGGATTCGTGGAAAAGCGACATTTAACATTTTTTTCTGTGAAATTCGTTGGAAATCTGATTAAAGGCGGTGTTGTTTTGATTCCTTTCATGCTTCCAAAAGTTTTATTTGACATTTTTATCGCATTCAAATATATTATAGTAATTTCATATTTTAAGTTGTTCAAAAATATATTTCATATTTTACGTTAAAATTCAAAGATACAGTTTCGCCAAATACTCGTGGACTTCGATTTTTTTTATTCTCATTATCTCAGCAATTTCTATTTCAACGCTGGTTTTTCTCGATCAATAAATAATACATGATTTATATTTCGGATTTAAATATTTAATTTAATTATTAATTTAATACTTTTAACTGTAAAAAACATCTAATGCAGTTAGCACTTTTAAACAATTTATTCCAATCAACTACCATCTGTTTAATAATTGATATCGGTAACGAATACTTTGAGATAAACTTATCAAATGAAAGTAAAAATTTAGTAAAAAGAACAAAAATCAACTTAAATTTAAACGTATGAATGAGAATTGGATAGGCCTATACTAATGATCATTTTGTTTCTTCTTAAAAATAATAAAGATAAATCACATCTGATTTAGCCAGGTAGATCGTTCCTAAGTCAAGCCGAGTGATCGCCAAAAGATGTTGTGTAGAATGATGTGATGTATTGGTACAAAAATAATTGTACCCTCACCAGGTTAGAGGGTTGAAAGAGGAATTGAAAGGATTTTAAGGACAGGGTACAATAAAAACAGATTGTTTAAAATATTATATAATAAATGTGCTGTTTTAAAAGCTATTTTTTTTGGTAAACAACTTGGCATATGATATGAGGGTGAAATTTTTATTTTGCAGAAGAAGGGCTAGAGTAAGGATAATAAAGTACAGATGAGAGCAGTAAGAACATTTGTGGTGTCGTAATGAATTTAATTAGAAAGAGTGAAGACATCACAAATGAATAAAAGGATCTTTTATATGATAAGGATATGTGGAAAGTATCCATAGCGAAATAATTACTTAACGAATATATTTTAACAACTCATAACGTGGAGAGATTGACAGGAATGACTTTGAAATAAAAATTAAAAACACGAATTATGTAAGATTGTATAGTACATGACGAGATGTGTAAATATGGAGGATGCAAAATTGGTGTTTTTAGATAAAATGTTCTCTATTACGGAAGTGATGTGACGTTATGGTATGTATTTAAAATGAGTTGATTCATCAAATATAAATCGAGTTTAATTTTATCAAGCGAGTTACATAACATATTAACAATGAAAACAAATACACGGAACCAAGAGCCGTAAGAATGGCTAGGGACAGTATCCTCCAAGCAAGCAGACCTCCAGGACGACTTCCCAAAAGATGGAAAGACAGCTGTCAGTCGACGTCACAAGAAGGAAACGATGATGCAGGACCATAACAGGCCAACATGCATAAAAGAAAAAGAAGAAGAAGAAGAACAATACACCAGAAA